>JBBPOC010001424.1:0-10067 GCA_038091235.1 Tylopilus rubrobrunneus | reverse complement strand
CATCATAGAAAGCAGGGTGGTCAGACATGTTATGAGGGTGGGTGGGCGGAAGGTGAACCTCATCAAGAAGACGAGGCACACAACACAGTAGCTTGTCTATGAACCTGTCCAGCGTCTCAGCCTCGGAAAGACTACACAGAAATATGAAACACTTACATTCGAAGGCTGACCCGTCGCTGCAACGACAGATGATGTAGTGGAGGAAACCGAAAACTCTCTGGAGCGAACGGAATCCATTTCGGCATAATTAAGTAATTGAATTACCTTGCTTGACAAGGTCTCTATCACCATCGTAATTCGTGGGAAAGTGCAGCCCCTATCCTTTTTAGACAATAACTACAAACAATCGGACAACATCTACAATTAAATAACTTAATCAACGTCCAGTCCATCTATCACAGACTCGGAACAGGTCCACCCGCCATCTCATCGACCTGGCGCGCGAAACGATCACCTCGTCCCATCTCCTTCCACCAGTCCTTTGTTTTTTTATTTAATTCTTCCAACCGATCATCCTCTGCAAGTAGCTCTGGAGAATGTGCTGCCTGGAAAATTTTGTCGTTGAAATCACGAAGCAGATTGCCCGGAGCTGCGAGAGAGCGCAACATAAAGGTTGAAGAGGTTTAATCCTCCTGTTGGAGGTGTAGCAATATCAACCAAGACATAAGGGATAGTCTGGCCCTGTGAACGGTAATCGGTGAATGCATATGCTGCTGTCATTGGAAATTGGCGTCTTTTCACGGTGCGCTGCATGATTTTTTCTTTTTTTTCTTTCTTGTCGTAAACGCTGACCTTGATGCGATAGGTCCTTGTAGCTGGTTCGACGGGGATTACAGATTCTTCTAAATTAGTCAGGCGCCTTGCTTTTGTACGGTCAAGCTTCACTAAAATGCAAATCGGAAGGTGTTGTAGTCGATTGACTGGCCTGACTTCCGTAACAAGTGGCTCGTCTGGGCTCAGGAGAATGTCGACAATGGTACCACGTGCTCCGTTGGTAATATCGAGGTCGGTCTGAATGTTCTGTGTCACCATGACTTTCTGACCGAGTGTGAACTCGTTTAGATCAGGCAGGTCTTGATTTCGACGCCCTTGGCCAGATTTCCCTTGGTGACGCATTGCAAACGCATATTGTTCTGACAAACTTAAGCGCTCGCCTGCCGGTGTGCAATTTCATCGTTATTTAGTGTTCAATACCCTTGAACGAATGCCATACCTTTGATGCTATCCTCCGCGTGGCACTGAAACACAAACTGCTGAGTGTTGTAGGCATGCTGTTTTAATGCCGCTTCGTTCCAAAGCCGTCGCACGGCATGACGTGGGGTGATAAGCACGGCATGGTTCCATGGCTCCACTGTGAAGTCTGTCCGCGCGGCACAGTCCGCATTGGTGGTGAGTGACCTGCGCAGCATTGCAATGTGGTGCTGTTGCACACGTCCATGACGCAGATGTTGCAGAAAGTCGTGCCATACAGGATCTGTGACTCGCATTTGCTCTCCCAAAATAATGACCGTGCTGAATTCCTCGTATATTTTGCGACCAAGTTGAGTATAAAACGAGTCGCGTGGTGAATTCGGAAAGTAGAGCGCTTGTGTTGGGCCAGCCGCAACAGGAGGGAACTGATGAAAGTCTCCGCAAATGATCACTGATACCCCTCCGAACGAATGCGGTGACGCAGGCTGACCCTCAACTGTCTTTGCGATACTGATGTTTCGTGATAGTGCTGCCAAAAATTCCTTGCTGATCATGGAGATCTCGTCGATGATGAGGTACAGGTACGGTTTCCAGAAACCTTGCATTTTCCCCCTGGTTTCTGCGCTAATTTTGGTTTCATCACGAGATCGGGAAATGAATGCGATCGTATGGGTGGTTTTGCCATTGATGAGAGAAGCAGCGACTCCAGTGTACGCAGCCTTCAACAGCATATGTTTTGCGTTCTTGGTTTCAAAGTACTCTGTGATTGTCTGAATAACCTTAGACTTTCCAGTACCCCCTTCACCGTGAATTATTGTCCGAAGAGGAGGAGGTTTGCGACCAGCGAGTGTCTGGTCGAGATGCCAGGTAATGATATCGTAGGCACGGAATTGGTCATCTCGAAGTAATGATGGGTCTACAGGTGGAATAGCTGCTTCTGACATCTCATTGAGATCGTCAAAATACGTGACACCGGGAGCTTGATCCAAGTCACTGCCGCCAACAGTGTCAATGATCTGGCTGATGCTTCCTTTGTCAACAGTCTGAGAGGTGAGTTTGATGTTTGAGTCAGTGTTCATTCTGGTATTGTGGTTTGCAACGTCCTGCGCCAGCTCTTCTTTCCACGTTAAGAAATTCCGGAGGTCTTCTTCATTTGCATTGCGAACACCAAGGACACTTGGCTGTTCTTCGGCGGTGGTAGAACTAGCTGCTCCACTGTTATTCTGAGGCGCTAATGATGGACTTTCAGGTTTGTCGCGAAAAATCTTGGCTAACTTGGCATGCTCCACAGCCATCAATCCATGCACTTCTTCGCGCCAGGGTATCTGAGAGGCAACAAGTGCGGCAAGTCCTTCCTCTGTCATAGCAGTTTGGTTCTGATCTCCATTGTCTTCACCCAGGTCTTGTTCACCGTACTCTTCCCCAGTTTCGGTTTCGGCACCGCTGTGGGGGATATGGACAACTTGCGCGTGTCGCTGAGCAGATGACTCGCACTCATAGAAGTACTGGATACCAGATATGATGTGCTGGATTTTTTGGGGCGCTGCAGAATAGAATAACTCAAACGCCTTCTCCCATGTCTCGTGTGGCCTCTTGAGATCCGTTGTGATATTTCTCCATGGCTTTAGGAGCATCAGCATGCATGCGCAATAGAACATGTATTGATCAGGGTCGTCACAGCGTGGAAAGTAGCGACCAATGAAGTTAGGGAGGTTGTTGTGCCCCCGAGCACGAATGATGCGTTGTTTTTGGCCAGCTTTGGGATGAGCCGCTAGGTATCGGATTCTTTCGTGACGAGGGCGCCCACGTCGACACGGTATACGTGACATGTCGGATATGTCTTCTACAACCTCGTTCGAGTCCTTTTCCTTCCGCGTGATATCAACCTCGTACGAATTGATGAAGAAATCAATGATATTTGCACTAGCGAGTGCATCACCACGTAGGCGGTAGTCGGTAACCTGACACTTTGGGAAAAGTTTTCCAAGGGAATCTGTAGCTAGAGTGATCACATCGTTCGACTCAGAGTCCTGGGATGCAAGGTGTGATAAATCGATGTAATCTGACTTATTGTTGATTGTACTCACACGGTCATCCCGCTCATTCCCATCACGTCTGTCATCCTCTTTCTCTTCTTGCTCTTCACCATGAGATTCAACACCGCTCGATCTAGTGTATAAGCCCATGTAAGTTTAGAAGGCTTCTAGAGGCATGGGAAATGACTGACCGTGACCCTTTGTCAGCGCTGCCTTTTGTTTGATCCCCTAGGGATGTCTCGGCACTGGCAGGATCCCGCTTCGCAAGTTCTGGAAATTCTTTCAACAAACTACTGACGAATGAAGACCAGTAGATTGGAGTGTAGTGGTGTGAGCGGTATACGTCGCCCCACCCCATCAAGTACGACATCACCATCGGCGCTGCCAGCTCTTGTTCTCGATTGATACAATGGACGAGACGGAAAAGAAGAAGCCTTTGCTGGTCCCGAAGGCTTTCCGCATACGCTGGATATTGCGAATGGTAGGCATACCCCTTGGCCAACATTGCTGAGGTATTGTGATTTCTGCCTTGTTTCTTGGTCTGATAGCTTGTAACGTAGAATGCCACGTTGTTTGTGTCGCGACCGTTTGTCAAGAGTTTTCCGTCGTTGTTGCAACGCGCGTTGATGGTGAGCGCGGGAATCCAGCCATTCAAGAATTCGTATAGGCGCTTCATCCCCCACTCCCCATTTTCCGTGATGTAATCTTCTTCCGACCGTTCAAATGGTGCCCGTCTCTTACAGACGAACCCCCCGTTTTTACTTGGAACAAGGCAGCGGTGGGGCTCGCATGTGTGTAGCTGCTTTGACCGAGCAACTCGCCTTTCTAGGTCTGCTACCTGGTTGTCGTAGTCAGTTGCATCGGGTTTGGGCGGTCGTGAGTAGGCCACTTCGACTTCATTTTCTATCTCCTTAATGGAATTGGCAGTTTCGAATCCTGAAACATAGGCGCGGAGGTTTGCTTTAATAAACTCCCGAACCTTTTGGCGGAAGTCCTCCATTTTGAGAAGACTTTCAATCTCGTCCATTGGCGGGGCATTCTTCAGCCACAGCAGCATATGGAGATGTAAGCTGCCTCTTCCTTGTGATTCCACCACACCGAAGAATGCTGAGACGGGGCCAAAAACTCCTTGATGACTAGTGACGCGTTGCTGTGACACCTCAATCCCAAATAGAGTTCGGAGGATGGTTTTGATCAAAAAGTGGAAAAATTTGGCTGCCGCATATGGGTCCTGTGCAATATTTTGTGCGCGCCTCTCTTTTGATGGCCCAAGCTTGCTGTTGAAAGTGTTCATATCGATATCCTCGCCAACAAACACTTGCGCGATAGGATCGTGAAGATCGCATGGGTTGATCGTGATCCACAGACTAGGTGGATTCAGCATAATTGATGTTGCCCAGATTTGGCTCCGAAGTTGTTGTCGACTTTGGTCTGAGCCGACAACACGACCACCGGTAGCATAGACATGTTGGCGCAGCAAGCGGATAGCAGGATCTGAGATCGGTAGTTTCTTCTCTTCCTCCTCCTGCGCATCTAACAACTTCGTGATAGTGATCGTCGATAGAAGCTGAGCTTCTTTTTCGAAAGTCTTTCGAAGCATCTGGATACGAGCGGATGAAAGGACCTGTCGGCGCTGGATAATCCCAAATGCAACAAATGCGAATGTTTCGTGGCATCTGAATCGCCGGTCGTGATGTTGCAATAGCCATTTGACGTGTTCTCCGAAGTCGATGAGAACATCGCGATCTTGCTCTATCCCGCCTTCACCATATGGGAACAAACAGGGAAAGGCCCTTGCGAAATAGTTGGGGCGATCGGGGTCAACAGATTGGCCCTTCTGTGGGTAACCAAAGTCATTGACAGGCGCGTGACCATGTCGAACTCCGTAACCACCTTCCCTCCCTTCGGTCCACAGGTTCGCAAGACCCCACGCCATGACCTCATTTGCAGTCAAGTTTGACATGTCCGTATCAATTGCACCAGACACTTGGAGCGGTATTACATCAGGACTCCCTACATCATTCACAGAGTAAGTCTGCATACCCACCCAAAGAGAGAATGATGCTTACCGTCATTCGACTTAGATGTATGTTCTCGCTCAGGTGTGTCGTCAACACTACTAGTAGTATGCGCATCTACTGATGTCGGATTTAGCACTTTTGTGTGACATTGACTTAGAGGATTTACTGACCTTCATTATCATCCACAGGAACATAACCGTCGCTCTCTTGCTCGATAACCCCAACATCCGTGGATTGCCGAATGATTGATGATATCTCCTCGGGTACGTCATCTTCTGGCAGATCTTGAATGCGGGGTGTGCTGATTTCGATATCTCTGTAATACTTGGGGTTGTTTTCCTTCAGCCACAACAATGCATCGGACACAACCTGGTGTCGGACACGAAATGTTGAGTGGATCCAGTGCTTCGGCAGGGTTCCAAGACCAATGAAGGTTACCGAGATCAGGGAGGCAAGTATGGCTGGTGGGCGAGGCATCAGCCTTCCCTCAACCATCGACGAAATTCCTTGCATGTCAAGCTCATATGAACTGACATTTCCTCGCATTGCACGCTGAAGACCAGATAGGTCCCGAACTCCTCCGACACGTTTCGGAAACAATTTGAAGACGAAGACACGAGGGTACACGAGAGAAATGAGCAGCTGCTCTGGGAATGTGAGGACCTGCAACTGCCAAGGGACGTGTCCAATCCAAAGTTGGTTCGCAAGAGCATGACGCGGTGGGTGTTCGCTAGTCTTCTTCAGCTCATCCAAGCACGACTTGCAAACGGTAATAATATGATGGCCGCTGACAAGCATGACTCCAGATGGTTCGAGAAGCCTTCCTTTGAAAAGGTCATGAGCAGGGTGTGGTTTTGTCGGAATGAGACGATTGGAATGTGGAAGGTGAGCGAGGTCGATATCTGTTACATGGCTGCCATAAGACTCTCTAGCGCAGACTCCACAAGTCCTCGACTTCAGTGCCACATTCGAAGTTGCCTCATAGAAGTTGGTATAGAGGCGCTTCACTTCACCGTCGGTGGGTAAACGAAGGAATTTTGAAGGGTCGTATTGATCTTCATTTGAGTCATCGCTTCCAGCGTCATCCTCGATGCGCCGGGCAGTGCGACGTTGTGGTCCATCCTCAAGTCGCTTCCGCTTTGGCAGCCTTTTTGTGTTCTCTGCCTTCTCTGCCTCGGCCTGCATCTTCTCCTTGCCCAATTTGCAGAGAAACTCCAGCTGTGCTGCTGGAGCGTGAGCAACCACATATGAAACAAGCTGACCCTTGTTGGCCCGCTGCTTAAGAGTCAAATGGAGGACTCCCTTCAAGCGTGCAAAGATCTCGCGCATCGTCAATTGGGCAACAAGCTCAGAAGGACTTTGCTCTGGAGACTGTACCATCTGGTCTGGATTGGTGACTACGTTCAAGGAGGTAAATTTTCACCGTCGGACGAACCCGGACCCGAGCAGGCTCGCTTGGCCTGCCGCTTGTGCACCAGCCTGAGCCAGACCATAACGTTGAGGTCTGGAATATTCCAAGGGAAAAGGGTCGCTCATTGACCGACCCGTCTGGCGAATATAAAAACCAAGCTTTCTCGACGATGCCCCCCCAGCATCTCACTCCAGCATTCCCACTTTCTCCTCCAACTCTCTCATTTTACCATCCGTCCCGCTCGTTCCTCACTCTCTTGCTCGTTCCTCGCTCTCTTGCTCATTATTCACTCTCTTGCTTGTTGTGTGCTCTGTCTTGCTCGTTGCGTGCCCCGTCTTGCCCGTCGCGTGCCCCGTCTTGCCCGTCGCGTGCCCCGTCTTGCCCGTCGCGTGCTCCGTGCCAGTGCTACTTGCTGTCCCGCCCACTGCCCATTCCATCTTTTTCTGTCCCACTTGCACCACCCCTACCAACTTTCTCGCTCATTCCACATGCCGACCACCACTACTTCAAAGGAGCGTGGGCCAGACGCTAGCCAGCCAGCCCTGACGACCATGTTGTCGCGTCTCATAGCTGCTCGCAAAAACATGGTTGGGACTGGGTTCTATCTTGGTAATAACATTGTTCGTGACAATGTCCAGTGGATTCGAGATGGTCGTGCTGATCGCCTCGTTATCAAACCAAGGAGTCTTGATGCCGAGGTTCAGCCATGTGGTGCCGGTGATGATGTCACTTTGAAGTACCCGACTCCACCTCCGGATTCCTACGAGCTTGCCCCTCTAGTCGCTGTCGCTCGGATCTCTGCCCGTGATTTCTGGCTTACTGCAGATGCAGGGTATCGGGGACCTTCCCAGATTTGCAAGGACATCAGCGAGGTCAAACCTTCGTGCGCCCTTGAAAGCCCTGACCTTGAACCTTTCAAGGACGACTATATCGGCGTGTCTGACAACCTTCGGTGGTTGCTAGATCTCGTTGCAACGCCTGGCTTCCAGACCAGGAAAGGATTTTTCCTTGCTGGAAATAGTGCTGGTTCACGTTTTAAAGTGCGCCATGTGCTTTTCGAGGTGGGTCCGAGTCCTTGGTCTGACTAACATGATTCAACGGTGCTAATATTTGCCTTCAGGCCAAAGGTCATGATGATGGTGGCGAGAATGACTCGGAGGATGGCGAGGACACTGAGGCAGGCAGCAGTGATTGCAGCACTCAAGATGGTAACAAAAAAACTGGTACGTGTGATAGCTTCCACATTTGGTCTGTCTAGTAATGGGGTTTTCGTCTAGACGCAGCTTACTTTACCATCGAGAACTGGCCGACTCATAGTGATGCAGCGTCCAGTGCTCTTGAGTCCATCAAGGAGACCCACCAAGTCATCCCCATTCCTGCGTATGATGTCAGTGGTAACCTCATCAAGCCGGACTCCTATCGTACCCAACTCGAAGGGGCTTTAGTTGAGCTATCTTTCAATTTGACCCACTGGTCAATTGCTGCCAAGGGTGCTGGGACAACCCCTACTGATGTGTACACAGCTGATCTTGTCATCATCCGTGTACTTGTTGCACCACGTGCCACCCCCTCCACAAGTCCAAAGAAACGCCGCTTAGTGAGTCTTTTTGTGGACCCTGGCCAGCCTGCAACCAAGAGGGTTCGCTATGCTTGAGCACAATATTATATTTACATCGTAATCCATTTTCTACTCACTGGCAGAGACGTACATGAGATTTTACATAATGAGTTATTCTGTTGACCTTTTAGTTTTTGATGATTTGCCTTTATGCTCCATTGTTCCCTACTCGCTCGTTTCAAGTTGAACCACTTCCTACCCTTAGAATCTTACCCCATTCACTCATCTTTTGTTACGCTACACAAATCACATTTTAATGTTTTGACCTAACTTTATGTGTGAGTGTCACAAGTCACAAGTCACGAGTCAAGCAAGGTATCTGCCGACGCAGTCGGCCTTCCCAAGTTAACAAAATCAGACAAAAGTTCGCGCGGTCCCGTATGTAGGGAATTGGACGAATGCTGCTGACAAAACCCTCCTCCAATGGAGTCGGGGATGAAAATCGCTCTTCCAGTTTTCTCTCCCGAAGGGTAGTAGGGGCTGTTGCCATTGGCAGGTCTTTGTATTCCTGCCTCACTGTGACAGAGCCAAGTGGATAAATCTTCCCAGGAGTTGGCGGCCGTCGTCGGAAAGTATCTGCTGGGTGATTTAAAATGACACCGTCCTGCTCTGTGCGGCTACGACATACCGTGACTAGATATTCCACTGCTTGAAGAGGAGTCTGTGTAACTTACTAGGCAAGCCGCGGCACTACGACTCGGACTTGCGGCTACTTAGTCTGCACGTGACTGGACGCGTCGCGTGGCACGGTTGTAAAGCAAGACCAACTTGCCTGTGCAGCGATACCGACCAATGCCCGCCCTGCGTGCTTCACAACTTGAACAAGAACGCTCTGAATATCGCGCGAGTATCAAGGAGGCCCTCGAAGAAGACGAAGACCCCCTCGCCGCGTACGACGATTTCATCAAATGGACATCGCGCACCTTCCCAGAGAAGGATCATAGCTCAGGACTCATCCAGCTACTAGACGAGGCCACGCGCAAATTCAAGGACGATGCGCGGTACAGCGGTGATCTGAGATATCTGAAGCTTTGGTGCACTTATGCGAAAATGGTCGAGAAACCCACTCTTGTATACGCGTACTTGGTGAAGAGGGAGATCGGGTGTGTCTATGGAATGTTGTGGGAAGAATACGCTCTGACACTTGAAAAGGAGGGACGGTACGCAGCTAAACTTGGTCAGTCGTGGCGGAAAACTAACTGTCCGACTCAGACGAACCGACGCCGACAAGGTGTTTCGTACTGGCATAGCTCGCAGCGCGCGGCCAATCGGACGACTGAAGAAGAGATACCGGGACTTTCAGTCCCGCCCCGCCTCGAAGCCCCAGGCGACTTCTTTTCGATCGAGTGGAAATCCTGAGGTTGACGCTCTCCGGCGGAATCCATTCAAGAACCACGACTCAGCAGAATCAGCACCCTCGACTTCTACATCCAAGTCGTCATCTACCGCCCCATCAAGCTCTACGAACAACTCCAGCGCCGCTCACAGTCGCTATGCGCCTATGCTTGCCCCACCAGCGCCGGGGAGACGGCCAGAGAAGCTTCGTTTCAACCTCTCTTTGCTGTTTACACCTTCTGGTGTTGAATATTCAGCACAGGAAGTGCGCGCCCGCTCAATGGGCCTTTTAGGCAAAAAATGGGGTCCGCCAGCTGCTTCAGAGCTTCGCGAATCCTCATCTAGTGCCATCAAGGTGAACTTCAATGATGATAGCTCAAGAAGTACGCAAAATATGGGCGCTTCTGCCGCAGGAGGCAAGCGCAAGAGTACCAACGTCGTCAATGAGCCTACCG
>JBBPOC010001423.1:0-10068 GCA_038091235.1 Tylopilus rubrobrunneus | reverse complement strand
TTTCCTTTGGCAACTCCATTAGTCCCAGCGTCGGATAGTCACTCCATCCGTTTTCTTTTTACCAGCCACCTCCCCGTCAAATAGACGTCGAGCACTCCGGTTCTCTTCTCGCTAGGCGGTTCACTGGAGGTGCAGATGGCTTTTCTTGGCTCAGAGGACGGTGATGTCACTCGCGAAAGTCATCCTTTGACAACGTACCCTACGGCTGCTAAGGAGACAGCGTTCTGTGGTCTCGGTGGGATAGTTCACCTCAACCTGATTCGAAACCTCAGTAAGGAATTCCCTTCCACACTTCGCTGGTAGGCATGGATGTGCGCCAACTAACTGACCGGCTCCGCAGGCGTGCTCTGTTCCTCTACTTCTCTGGGCTCTAGGTGTAGGATTACACCAATTTAGCATCGGTGTCAGGGGTGTTGAACCCCACTACTCCTTCATGGGGACATGTCATCTTTATTGGTATTCTCTCACCGCTCGTCGCAGACGATAGTCATCTATCAAGCTCGCGACCCCTGGTCGGCATAATGTGAGTTGGTTTGAGAATCTCCGTCCCATTGTTCACGCGGATCATTTGATAGCTACAAGATACAAGGTCGACCTGTAATATTCATTTATTCGTTGCTCTCCTACGAAGTCATCCAGATGCTGCTATTCAACAATGGATCGTCTTTTGCCTCAAGTAAACTTTTCACTGTTATTGTGAGTTCGATGCGGCATTCTTTGGTTTGGGTGAATTACTCACGAACTACGTCCCAGAGTACCACAAACCCACCTGTCCTTCGCGTCTTATCATCGGCATCCTACATACAATCTCCTCTTCTTCCATATTTGCTTACAGTCGTACATCAACACATAAATCAGATATCAACGACACTATCAGTATCAGGCATAGACACGCATGATTTGGATGACCTCTTGATTTCAGGCGATCCCACGCCCTTTATTCCCTCTTTCATCGCCTTCTCGCGTTCAGCGCTCATCCCCCCCGTACCCACAAGGATCCGCCGCACTGCAGCCACGCACACACATCTGAGCTTCTTCAATTTCATTTAGCTTATCGCAAGGTGACATCGGGAGTGCCGTGATCAAGGCGGGAGGGATGGTCTACAACACCGTGGCTGAGTACGCCAAGTTGCATTCTGGTCTGTTGGGCGTTCCACCGGCCTCGCCAGGCGTGCGGGACGACGTGCGGCGTTTCCTCTCCGCACGGAGGAATCAGCGCTCCTCCGTGATGAGGAATGAGCAATCCCTTCTTCCGAAGCGCGTTTGCAGCAGGCGGTGGGGACCACGATCAGGCTCAGAGACACGACCACACTCAATTTCCGAGGTACAACCGGAGATGCCATACCTCCAAGCGGCGCTGATGACGGGTGAGAGCCGTTGCTCGCCCAGAACACATCAGAGTCTGGCTCTTACATCAAAGTACCCAACCTTGGACCACTCCTGAACGGCCGTGCTTCGTTGCATCCGCAGCTTTTTGCTGAGTTCGTCGCCACCAAGCATCAGCCAATCAGTCACCTCGTGTTTACGCACGACGGGAACACCTTTCTGTTGGGCCTGAGGATGGGCAGGTCATCCGCGTTTTCCAACTTCGACGACGTACACGCGCATCAAGTGGAGGGGTCGAAGGTGGGGATAGCGGGGCTGTGGGCGGGGCTGGAAAGGAAGGAGGGTTGCTGGCGCTGGCGTCGCACTTGGGCCGCTCCCTGTCCCGAATTGGACACCATCGCCACCAAGTTCGGAGGAGGACGCACCATGGCACGTGTACAGCCTCCGTCGTGGCCGTACGTCCACCGTCGTTCAGGATATCGAGGTCTCTCTAGATGATCGGTGGGTCGCAATTGGGAGGCCCGGTACACGTGTTCTAATCCGTATGGGGGACAACCTGACCTGAGGAGTCACATGGACACCAGGATGTGGAACGCTGACAAACCTGTGAGTGTTTCCATTGTTCGACCTCGATAATCCTGATTTCCTTTCGTCAGGCACCATTTTCAGTGGCGTTGGTGCCCATCGCGCGATCACGCTCGACACGAGTGTCAGGCGCCGATGGTCTCCGTTCGGACCTTTCGTTCACGTTCATCTCTGGTACTGAAATAATGCTGCCCATGACTCTCCTCCCACCGCAGACGGCGTCTTTGCTGAGCACGTCGTCGAGTTACCCAGGTCTTCCGCCATCCCGATCCTCCTATCACCGGCAAAGCTTCAAGGACGTGCTCGTGTTTGATGCCTCTGGTGGCATCTTGTCCCTGTGACGGATCATGCTCGGGAAATGACCACGCGACTCTGGCATTTCGTCGAGGACCTCGTCTTCTCGCCCAACCGCACGCGCGCCCGCTCGCCCTCGTACTTGCACGGACACACGCTCTGTCGTCGTTCGACGAGCCCCTCGCGAGCGCGATGCATCGGGGAGGTGATCCGGAGGGAGGTGGATTGGGTGAGAAGTGGGCGTGAACGTGTTGTCGACGAGGATGGACATGGGGATGCAGTGGGGCAAACACCGCTCGAGTTTGAAGAGCGGGACCTGGACTTTGGGAAGGTGTCCTGGACACGGGCGAGGAAGCAGAGTCAGGGGACGCTGAGGAGTGCATGGAGTGAGGAAGATAGGTTGGCTGTGGATGAGGCGGAGAGGTTTGATGACGTGCTTGGGATCATGGACAAGGACCAGGCGCCTTTGTCTGCTTCTGTTAATATGGGGATTGGTGCAGGTACACTTGGACCAGATCAATGGTAGCCTGGAGGTTTGGAGAGCCTTGTGCATTAACTTACAACTTTGTGCCTTCTGTTGATTTCAACCTGGCCAGATGACCATTTTCAGGTCTGAACAGTCCTCAGGTCTGAGAGACAAACAATTGTGCAGAGGTTCTGCTTAAGGAAACAATCTATGTACATCCAACAGCTTCAAAAGTAAATCTTTGAATCTCTCCACTTTTCACATTTTTTGGTACACAGATGTCAAGATATTCTCAGAATGAAGAAATGAAGTGCATAAGCAAGAGGGTACAATGATACATTTCAGGTGAAAGAAAAGATTGCAGGGTTCATGGGCAACATCATTCATTGGAGGTGACTAAGATTGTGAGAAAAATGCAAAAAGAAAGAAGCATAAAGCACATACCAAGGCTATATTTCTCAATGAAGGCAATGTAGTCATCCTCAGAGGCATTTGCAGACAGTGAGGGAAAAGCTACTTGAAGAGAGCCTAGGAAGCTCTCAAATGTGGAATATGCTTTATGTAAAGCATCTTCCAAGGAAGCATCAGTAGAGCAATATAATATGGTGGCATATTCCAAGATGAGAATGGATGCTATGAAGTAATTAGTTATCATAAAACAAATCTAAAAATGCATCATATACCAATGCAAATGTGATGCTTGTCCAAATTTTGCAAAAGAGTATTCTATACTTCATATATATGTCATGTAAAGGAAACAGGAATGAAATATACCTTGCAAAGTGTTAGAATGGAGTCCTAGAAAACATATGGAATGAACACAGTAGAAGCTGGAAATGACATATTACCCACAATCTGGAGAGTAGGGATGGCACAGAAACCATAAGCCTTGCAATTACAGCTATCACACAATATCACTCACCCTCTGAAGAGCAGGAATAGAAACTGTGAGTCTTGCAATTCCTGCTATCACATAATATTACTCACCAACTGGAGAGTAGGAATGGCATAGAAATCATAAGTCTTGCAATTCCAACCATCACATCATCATGATATCACTCACCCCCTAGAGTACAGAAATGGCACATGAGCCTTGCAATTAGAGTTATTACATGATATCACTCACAGACTGGAGAGCAGAAATGGCACAAGAACCATGAGTCTTGCAATTCCAGCTATTACATGCTATCACTCACCCCCTAGAGAGAAGGAATGGCATAGAATCCATGAGCCTTGCAATTCCAGCTATCCCATGATATCACTCACCAGCTGGAGAGCAGGAGTGGCACAGAATCCATGAGCCTTGCAATTCTAGCTATCACATGACATCACTCACAGGCTGAAGAGCAGGAATGGCACAGAAACCATAAGTCTCATAATCCCAACCATCACATGATATCACTCACCCCCTAGAGTAGGAATGGCACAGAAACTAGTATGCATCTTGCAATTCCAGCTATCACATGATATAACTCACCAACTGGAGAGCAGGAATGGCATATGTAGAAATAATGAGCCTTGCAAATCCAGCTATCACATGATGTATCACTCACACTCTGGAGAGCAGAAATGTAACAGAACCTATGAGCTTCACAATTTCAACATTATATGATATCACTCACCCCCTAGAGAACAGGAATGGCACAGGACTCATGAGCCTTGCAATTCCAGCTATCACATGATATCACTTACCTTCTAGAGAGCAGGAATGGCATAGAAACCATGAGCTTTGCAATTCCAACCAACATGTGATATCACTCACCCCCTAGAGCATGAATGGGACAGAAACCATGAGCCTTGCAATTCCAGCCATCACATGATACCACTCACCTCCTGCAGAGCAGGAATGGCATAGAAACCATGAGCCTTGCAATTCCAGCCATCACATGATATCACTCACCTCCTGCAGAGTAGGAATAGCACAGAAAGTGTGAGCTTTGCAATTCCAGCTAGCACATAATATCACCCACCAACTAGAGAGCAGGAATGGTATGCAAACCATGAGCCTTGCAATTCCAGCTATTACATGATATCACTCACCCCCTAGAGAGGAAAAATGGCACAGGGCCCATGAGTCTTGCAATTCCAGCCATTGCATGATATCACTCACCCTCTAGAGAGCAGGAATGGCATAGAAACCATGAGCCTTGCAGTTCCAGCTATCACATACCACTCACCCTCTATAGAGCAGACATGCCATAGAAACTATCAGTCTTGCAATTCCAGCAATCATACAATGTCACTCACTAACTGGAGAGCAGAGCAGGAATGGCACAGAAACCATCATGATAAGCCTTACAATTCCAGCTATCACATGATATCACTCACCTCCTGCAGAGCAGCAGTGGCACAGAACTCATAAGCCTTGCAATTCCAGCTATTGCATGATGTCACTCACCCTCTGGAGAGTAGGAATGTAATAGAACCCATAAGCCTTGCAATTCCAGTTATTACATGATATCACTCACTCCCTAGAGAGCAGAAATTGCAAGAAGCCATGAGCCTTGCAATGCCACTATCACATAATATTACTCACCCTCTAAAGAGCACAAATGGCACAGAAACCATGAACCTTGAAATTAGAGCTATCACATGATATCACTCACCCACTAGAGAGCAGTAATAGCATAAAATCATGAGCCTTGACATTACAGCTATCACATGATATCACTCACAGACTGGTGAGCAGGAATAGCACAAGACCATGAGCCTTGAAATTACAGCTATCATGTAATATCACTCACCCCCTAGAGAGAAGGAATGGCACAGGAACTATGAGCCTTGCAATTCCAGCTATTACATGATATCACTCACCCTCTGGAGAGCAGGAATGGCATAGAAATTATGAACCTTGCAGTTCCAGCTATCATATGATATTGCTCAGCTCCTGCAGAGCAGGAATGGCATGGTAACTATAAGCCTTGCAATTCCAGTTACAACATGTTATTACTCACAAACTGGAGAGCAGGAATGGTGCAGAAACCATGAGCTGTGCAATTCCAGCCATCACATGATATCACTCACCTCCTGCAGAGCAGAAATGGCACAGAAACCATAAGCCTTGTAGTTCCAGCTATCATATGATATCACTCACTAACTGGAGAATAGGAATGGCACAGGAACCATGAGCCTTGTAATTACAACTATGACATGATATTACTCACCTCCTGCAGAGCAGGAATGGTATAGAAGCCATGAGCCTTGCAATTCCTGTTGTCACATGATATCACTTACCTTCTGGAGAGCAGGAATGTAATAGAACCCATGAGCCTTGCAATTCTGGCTACCATATGATATCACTCACCAACTAGAGAGCAGGAATGGCACAGAAACCATGAGCTTTGCAATTCCAGCTATCACATGATATCACTCACCAACTGGAGAGCAGGAATGGCACAGAAACCATGAGCCTTGCAATCCCAACTCTCATATAATATCACTCACCTCCTGCAGAGCAAGAACAGCACAGAAACCATGAGCCCTGCAATTCCAGCCATCACATGATATCACTCACCCTCTACAAAGCAGGAATGGCACAGAAACCATGAGCCCTGCAATTCCAGCCATCATATGATATTGCTCACCAGCTGGAGAGCAGGGATGACACAGAAACCATGAGTCTTGCAATTCCAGTTATCACATGATATTGCTCACCTCCTGCATAGCAGGAATGTCACAAAAACATGAGCTTTACAATTCCAGCTATCACATGATATCACTCACAGCCTGGAAAGCAGAAATGGCACAGAAACCATGTGCCTTGCAATCCTACTATAAAATATCACAATACCTTCTAATATAATTGATTAGCTGGATAGCCTTTATATCACCACAAACAAATAAGTATACTCACTGACTGTCACAATTCAGGATATATCATATAACTCCATTAGTTTTCAATTCACCACCATTAGCAAATGACCATACATAGGACTAATGTATGCTGTCAGTCTGACAAGCACTTTCAAGATAATCTTACATACCCATAGATGTGGAAAGCACATAATGCATTCCCTGATCATCCCCTCTCTATCCTTCTCTAGATTCAGCCTATAGCACTGGTAAGTCAAATATCCAGTCTTAAATGATCCAAATTTACATACCTTCTTACTGCCAGTCTCACATTCACCTTTACATTGTCTTTCTGCACAGCCAGAAGCATCAGTGTCACCACCTCAGTACCCAAGGCATCTGCTGTTTCTGTAATCAAGGCATCACAGGGTCCAGACTTGTGCATCCCTGTAAATCCAATACAGCAACCAAGTGAAACCAAACATTGCAAGTCTTACATTCCAGTCGAACATATCTTGGAGAATCACCCTTGATTACTGCCCAGTACTGCTCTTGAAAAACGACCTCTGCCGCTTCTGCCACATCCTGGACCTTCAATCTCACCTCTCCTTGGAGTCTGCCTCCCAGTTTCATCTTGATGTTACGCTTGAATTGGTCGTACTTAGTGAACACTGCGATCACGGGCACTTTCCAGTGTGGTGAGCCTGACCTATGGTAGCATACAAGATGCAACGGGCTTACCATTCTTGTCCGGACAAATGGAGCCGAAAAATCTCATGTCAAGCACGGGTCGATCGTTATCCATTGGGATGCAGTACCTGAAGGCAATATTTCAGGTCACACATTCTGAGTGTGAACATGACGAACCAGATAGCGTGCAATCTATCCTGTAGTTCTTCGGCAGTTGCCTTCTTGCGCACAAAGTCTTGCACGGTTCGTAGCTCGGTTTCGTTTCCGGCCTCGAATCCACACGAGTCGTGAAAAACATAACCATCATGGTTAGTGAACACGATCTCGTGCTCGATCTCGTGCTCGCCACGCTAGTAGAGTCAGAAGTTATTATCGTCAACGCGGATTGACCCACCTCGGTATTGGGATTGAGATGGATCTAATTTCCCTAAGGGTGAGAAGTACTCGGAACGGGATGATATCCGCTAACCTCTTCACGAGCACCGCCCTTGCTAACCTTATATATCTTCGGACTCTGTTGTTTCGCAGACTCTCTGTAAGATGGTTGTCTTGCCGGCATTTGCCCGACCGACGATTAGGACTCGGAACTTGATGTCGGGTATGCGGAACTTGAATGGCTTTGGGCCCATGGCTCTAATTGTGACGGTGGAAAGGTCGACGTTGACACGAGGAATGAGATGGGAGGAAGGAAAGAAGCGCGGCGTGGGGGCAGTCACTATCCCAGCCTGCGTTTTGTTCTCCGCCTCGGATGATTCCAAAGAAGCATCGACTGATAAGGGCGACCACTCGGTGACCAGTGGCCACTCGTTCGGGAAGCCAGCATTCGACCGTGATAGTCGAGGAGCTCGACCTGCTCCAACGAGTGAATGACGTGATACGCGGAAGATACCAAAGCACTTACGATTCAGACTGTATGCGGTCGACGTTCGCCCCTGTTGCTAGTTGCTCTGCTTATCGGGACCCATCAGCGATCGGGATAATGCGGCCCGTTTGAGATGTTTATATCTGCCATCCAAACAGAGAACAAGGCTGGAACAACCTGTGAAAGAGAAGGGTGATGGTACGTGCTGACGTATCAGGATCAAGTTCACCGAGGCTGTGGTCGTGATCTCTAGATTTGTAGCTGAAGCTCAACCTTATGGCGGTGTCCGAGCTCACGCATAACCCAGACGAACGCATCGATTCAACGTAGTAGGAGTACAACCTAGCCAAACAAGATGATACACGACTGATCACAATCAGCTAGGACCGGTCACGGAAGCAACAAGGTGCACAATGAGAGATGACGCACCTCAATTCTGACACACAACCAACGATGCATCTCGAAACACCTTCCCGAATTGTTCCTATCCCATCCCGATGTCCTGCCCATCCTGCTAATGATCAATCTGGTATGACAAACTTCCGACTTACTCCACCACGTCCCCGGTAATCCGGATTCCACTCGGCGCCGCCTTGCCTCTCTCGTGCGCCGTTGTACTACAGAGCAAAAGAGGGAAGGGCATGTCGGAGTCCCGGAACTCAGAGGAGTTTAGCCGAGTAACTGCGAAACCTAGCCCAATGGATGAACGACGCAAGGTATTGTTCGGAGCGGTATGAGTTTAGAATCCTTGTCTAGGTCGAGCTGTGAGGCGAAGTTCACGAGGCGTTGTACATCTCGGGGGACGGTTGCGTCGTATTGCAGGCGCTGAATCGGGCTGATGGACGTCATGAGGTGCTCGTGAAAATAAAGCCACGGTTCACCTACGTATGATTGGCCTGCGCCCCCGAGGACAAGATGAGGCAGGGCGTGTGCCAATGAGCCGGGGCCCGTCCTCGTGTGACCTCGACAAGATGAATGTCTCAGTTGTTCGAGAATTTCTGCGCCCTATGTGGGGCAGAGACTAGCTGCTTGGATCGTCTGTTCGTAGGACCAAAATTTAGTCCATTGTGCGAGGCGGAGACTTCGAGACAGCGACGAGAGTGGGTAGACCGTGCCAATGAGTCCGTGACCTACTTTACATAATCGTGCTGTACAGCCACCATCTATTGC
This sequence comes from Tylopilus rubrobrunneus, assembly GCA_038091235.1. Taxonomy (NCBI): domain Eukaryota; kingdom Fungi; phylum Basidiomycota; class Agaricomycetes; order Boletales; family Boletaceae; genus Tylopilus; species Tylopilus rubrobrunneus. Next base: position 883 of record JBBPOC010001423.1, on the reverse strand, counting down.
TTTCCGAACCACTGAATGCAGATAGGCTTCATAGACTTGAACTCTTTGACCTCAACCACTGACAGTACTGTAGTATTGTTCCATCCTTGTTCGCTTCTACACCAAAGACGGGGTATTCACTTTCTCACTGCCTATTGTTTATGGCGGAGGCGAGCAGGTCCTCGGTCGTCTATTGGCACAGCCGCCGACGTTCTCCGGAAACACGGGCGTGAACAGAAAAGTCCAATGATTTCGACAACTACCTTCCAGCCAACGTCTCTGTGTTCCATCAGTTCCACCGCCGCACATTCCGCTTGTCATTGATGATGCAGCATTGAGGACGGTCATTGCCATAATTCGACACCCTGCGAAATATTCCAACCTGGCCATGCGACTGCACGACAAACTCCACTGGCAGGCTCCACCTGTGCCGTCGTTTGCGGAGAGATAAACGAGGATTCCGCTTCAAACTCGGGCATGTTGTCTTGGTGTCTTCAACCACGTCTGGGTGTATATCGAGCGATGGCGAACGCCCTTGGCATTGCGGAATTTACGACGGAAGACCTCCCTCGATTCGACTCCCTGACTCTGGTTCATCCCTGGATCGACTGCCTACCCGACAGACAGGTCATCGGAAGTGGCGGCCCGGTGATGGTTACCGAGGCGAACCCGCAGCGCCGACTCGGATCTTCTTCCATACCCACTGCCGTGTCGTCCTCTGTATCGGAGAGTTTATGCGCTGGATCATCATCGCCAAAGCTGACATCGTACCTTGGTCGTGTCTGGAGAGGGCTCGGGTTGGAGAAAGAGAAGCGGACACACGCCGTCCAGCTTCAAGTTGTCGCTCGGCCAAAGCTGGCACTCGGTGCGCTCTTGCTGACGCGCGCGCGTCGGAACGTAGAGG
>JBBPOC010001422.1:0-10070 GCA_038091235.1 Tylopilus rubrobrunneus | reverse complement strand
ACTGCAAAGCAGTCAAAGCGGCAAAGGCTTGAATCGGAGGTTCGGTGTAAAAAAATGGAATGGGGACCCCAGGCTCGATCGCATGCCCACTGTTCCTTGTAGTCAGATGCATCTCAACAATTGAATGGAACAATGCGCACGAATTTCCGGAAAGTCGAGGCATGTACTGAGTAGTCGCATGCGTTAGCACCGTGTAGTCTGGTGCTCGCAAGCGATCGAACACGGCTTGACGGAAAACCTTGCTCTCCGGTCCATGGTTTTTGAGTTTGTCTTCCATGTCCATAAAATTGCCCTTTCCCGATATGCCTACAAAAGCAAAACATCAGCCTTCAGTACACCATGCGCCGCGGTGAAATGACGAGCCGTGTCCAATGAAAGCGTCCTTGTTTGTCCACGAAATTGCATAAGCCCCATGCAGAACAGGCCAAATGTGCCTGTAAAAATTCACGCCACGGCGTTCGTCGTCCTCCCATCGTTCCGTGTCCTTTGCGTACATATTTGCGATAGTATCATACCACGTGGTGGGCGACCTGACCCCCCAAGCAAATTTGGGTGGACCACTGAAGACGGTCGCCTTGGAGGATGATTCAATCCTGCAAGTGGCTGTTAATGGGTGATTCGAAGTTTGGGCATGGCGGAACTTACGTAGCCTTGAAGCCCGGGGTACCGTGATCAATGACGACTTTGACCCAACCATCGCATATGTCATCGATCCAGTTGGCACTGTCGAACCCGCTGACTATGTCGGCATGAGGAACGTCATAATCAGCGACACATTGAGAGTATCCCGCGCCAGCAATGAAAATCAGATGGCCCTGTTCATTGGTACGCAACTGGCCAAGATGAACATCGACGCCTCTCTTTCGCGATCCACGGAATGTCCCTGATATGTCGACTGTTGTGTTGATGTCTGGGGAAGATATAGTTCTCGGGCCAGGGTCGACAATCAATCGATCTCGAGTCTCCGGTGTCTATACAACATGTCAGGTATCCGTTCGGAATGCGATTCAGATCCCCTTACGTGATCGCCCTGAACCTCTGGGTTTCTTGGGCCAGCAAATCCAAGTTCACTTTCCTCTGTAATACCTAAGGAAAGGTAATTCATGGATGTTCTCTAAGCCCATCGCCTTTGACCTACCACGAAATATCCTCCAGGAAGCCTTGTGGTTTGCGACGTGAACAGTCCACGTGAGTTTATAGCCATCCTGCGCGGTGACTTCTCCGAGGTTTTTCCCGTCTTTGTCGTACGCGTAGACACGGAAGCGAACAGCCTGGTGTGTACCATTCAGTCCAAGAATGTAAGGAAAAACTGATTGAACTCACTTGACGCTTGATGCGATCATGATGGTCATCAAGCTGGATTGTGAGCTTAAGAAATGTAAGCATACGTTTAACGGGCTCCAAAACACAAGACGTGACTTACCTCGGCCTTGATCTCATTCAACGTCTTTGCACATTCCACGTGTCAGCTAAAATTGAAAACACAAAACAACAACATACCTTGCCATTCACACTGGGGACGTCTAGGTCCTTTAAATTGCGCGTGTCAATGCGAGTCTAGCCTTCGAATGCGTGGAACACTGGACTAGCTTACCGCCTTGTCGTATAGATCAAGATTGTACTAATGGGTATAGTATGAGTATGTGATTGGTCCGTCTCGACTAGACTGGGCTAACCTGCTGCGCAAGCTCGACAAGCTTTGCTTTGACCTGGCGTCGGTGTCAGCACAGTTGCTCCCGAATAGAAAGAGTGGAAAACACTAAATCATGCGTACTTTACGTTCAATGCGTTCTGCACGTTTCTCTGGGTCCTCTCTAAACTTGCCATGCTTTGTGTGTGAGTATGAATAAGTCTCAGGCTCGAACTCTTTGATAGCGAAGACAGGCCCACCTCTACTTCGTCGATTCCTGGAACCTCTGGAGGGAAAAAGTACTCGAGAGTGTCCAGGTCTGGCTTCCCAGTTTCATTGTCGAAGCCAGAGTCTCCGACCCTTGCGAGACCCATAGGAGGGTATATTTTAACATGAGCGATATCTGAAGGATTAAAGACCATGACGAGTCAAAGGCAGGGTGAGTAAAATGGATTACCGTTACTGGGTGGTACTTATACGCTCCCAGGACCCGATCTCGGAGACGGCAGTTGGTTTGACCTCCAGTTCTGAGTAAATTGAACTTGAACCGGGTCAAGAGACGAACCAGTCGCCCTGGCTATGTAATCAACATGAAAGACCAAATTGGGAAAGCAATTAGATCATGAAAGTCTTTGTTTTCCGATCGATCCAAGTCCGAATGCAAGCCAGCCATGCAGCGAGACCAGCCTAGTTTAGCCGGCCTCAAAGTCCGTATACTCCCCTCACATAAAGGTGTCCTGATCCCTTCTCGACCTCGTCTACTAATCTCCCCACCGAGAGAGATTCCATCCCACTGACCTTTACCGTCTTGGCTGGCACCAATGGATATCAAGAAGAATCTCGAGACAGCGCTCAAAATTGAACTAGCAACTATACCTGTTTGTTTCTCTTCTCGCTTCCTTTGCCAAAGGCGTCCTAGTTTACTCTCACCGTAGCTCTACCTCTATGCGATGCACAGTATCCGCATCGACGACACCGAGCAGGGAAAAAAAGGCGCCTTCGCGAGGGCCAAGATTGGAGGTAGGTATTCACACGAAGATGAAGCACGAGAACTGAGTTCCTTTGCACCAGTTGTCGTCCAACAAGAGATGTTGCACCTGGCGCTTGCTGGCAATGTCTTTACGTCTCTTGATTCGGACAATCACCTTGGGCCCAAACTTTACTCTCAGGCCTACTTGGCTCAGTACGGACACGACGAAGTCCTTTTCTTCGAGATTCCGCTCAATCTCGAGCCATGTAACAAAAAGACGCTCGAACTATTCATGAAAGTAAGCTCGTCACAACTGATCCCATCGTCTACTTCTAACCAAACCACTCGCCTGTCAGCTCGAATCTCCTTATATCGAACCGCTCGATGATGGGGAACCGGAATTAACGCTTCCAGGATCAGGACCAGTCCCTGCGCCTAAGAAGCCGGGAGATGTCATTGCAAAGGATGCGAAGAGCATCGGAGAGTTCTATGCGAAGTTGAAGAGAGGTAGGCATTTGACCCCTGTAGCGGACTCGTATTCATTCTTATTTGCGCGACCCAGATGTCACCCGGATCACCCAGTGGGGAAACAAAGACTACCAGTTTTCTCCCACCGAGTTCTTTTCTACCAATATGGTTCAAGTCTCAGACAAGGCTTCTGCTCTCCAAGCTCTCGAGACCATCGTCGAGCAGGGCGAGGGCAGCAGCTCCACGGACGAAGCTCATTACCAGATGTTCCTTGAACTCTGGAAACATGTCGACTGGAAATGCTGGCCTGTTCCTTCCTCTCCTACCACGGAACTTTACCGCGACTTCCCTTTCGTGTATCAGGTAGCGACCTCTTCCCCTTCCTGGTTACCGTGGCTGTTAATGAATCGTCTTCCACAGCTCGCCCTTGCTCACAATGCCTCATTCTGTTATCTTTTGATCACCACGCAGAAAACATGGGAAGTGTCTGCCCCTTGCATCCGCCAAGCTCTTAACCGCAACGTCCATGCGATCATGCTGAATATTAACGGGCCCCTTGGCTACTTCATGGCCAAACAACCCTTCTCAGGCGGGACTGCTGGACCCACTTTTGAGTTTTATTCTGTCCCTGGGGCAGAGGATCTGGAAAGGGTTGACGAGGCTGCTAGAGCATTGCACGAGGCGATCGGCGTGCACCTTGACAATGCTATTGCTGTTGCCGATACCTCGCAGAGCGATGCGTTGTGGCCTATCCGTTTGGCCGTTGATCGCATCGCGTGGCCGATCGAAGAGAACAACGTATGAGTTGTATGCTTGGATGGCTCGCTCAAGATCGGTGTCGTGTTCGTGTCTGTAGTATCAATTGTATTCTGGTTATTGACTACAAATTCACCCAATTGCTTCACTTGATTGATTATTGCCAGTGAGCCACGAAAGCGTCCGATCTGGTACTCAGTCTGAGCATCTGAATCAACATATTATCGCTTCGACACATAGGCACACCACGATTGCATGGCGGAAATAGCTCTAAGGGCTCTTTGCTTCGCAGAATAAGATCTCGGTACTTGCCCACGGCGATGCAACGGCCGACTCAGCTGCTCTCGACTTCGACAAACCATAAAACGTGTCACCAGAAGCTGACGTACAACTTCTCTGAATACTGATTGTTATCATATATGCTCCGCATAAGGGCGCAACCCCGTATCAGGACCCTTGTTCCTCAGTGTCAGTGAGAGTGTGACTCGGAGGTGAAAGGCGAACCATAGCCGATTGTTATGTAACTTCCCAGATTCGAGAGCTGGCGCCCTGGTCGATCAATCAATCTCACCCGAGTAGGTGTGTGAACGAACTCATTCTATCCATTCGCCGTCTGCTTTACACGTGTGCGAGATTCGTCAAGCACTTGACGTCTTCCATTCGCTCTAATTCGTACCCGAGTAATGCACCATTCGGCAATACTCAAGGTTTCATGGAAGACCATCTGAGAGTCACAGCCGTTATCAGTCATCGCAAAGGCCCGGCGGAGAAACATTGTAGTTGTTCAGATTCACGGTAAGGGAAACATACAAAAAACATCGCTGACGCAATTCCGAGCCAGTTCGACCTTTAGTTATCCCCGAACGGAAAACGGTATTGTACATATTCAAACCTCCGTCACGAATCGTTGTGTCCGAGTCAGTCAAGCACGTGAGACCGTGGCGTCAACAACGTCGTGTCCGTGGGCAGGGGCTGGGACCCACACCACAGGGCTTTTGAATGGCACTGAGGCCCGAGTTGTGGGTCCGTAAAAATGAGTCTGAACCCCAAGGGTGACAAGTTGGCCTGTAAAATATACGTCCAGAGGAAGGAATCAGTCAAGTACATAGTCTTCGTGTAACCTACGTACCTCCTCTGATTTTGGTGCCTCGGAACGCAGAGATCTCCCCGAACGCGGCCTTGTATTCGACAGTCTCCGAAGTGGAAGTTATTCCTGACAGCGATCACGAAGTTCGTCAGTACCCAGATGAGACTAGGACGCGCTTTGCCCACCTTCAGTCGCCATGGCCCCCGTGTGAACGTTGGTCTTGGTGAAACGAAGCGACTTCAAACGATCATAGGCCTTGGGCTCACTGGGATCGATACCCACAAAGGCCGCAATGACACGATCGTCGACTATCTTGCCAGGCGCACCACAGGAACATATACGTCAAGCAGTGTACCTGGCATCAAGGGAGGATACCCACCTGCAATGTCGATCACTACGGGCCTGTTCGTCTTTTGGCCGTGCATGATTCGTGGCGAGAAATTTCCGTCACTCATGAAGTAGACGAGTTCGATTCCAACGACGCCATTCTGCTCTTGATACAGCACGATCTGTCTGATGCCCTCGACGCGTAGCGCGGTCGTCCAACCCTCGACTATGGCTCAGTTAAAAATCGGCCGCATCGACAGTGAAATTTTAGCGGCCCTCACCTAAACTCAGGTCGTTGAAGGCAACAAGGTCGAGCTCCGGATCCTCGTAAAGAGGAAAGTCGCAAAATTCGACACCTTTGGTTGGCAAGAGATTTGACATTGGAGCTAGGGCGCGGTACGTGGTAAGTAGTGGCGGACTATAGTTACCAAGGCGGCTGCGCACACACATGAGAGAAGTATTTTTGAAATTTATACCCCAATTTCTTTTCGTGCTTGATTTCCTTGCGCGAATTGAAAAAAAAGGCCAGAAGAAAGCTCCGAGATTTGTATCTTGCATCTAGAATGGAGTCTTCTTCGGTCAGGTGCCACACTGTGGGACGAATCAGTTCGACCCTCACCTTGATAATCGTAGTACGTCATTGGCACTCTCGACTTTTGACACGTTTGACGGTGATTTCAGTCGTATCGTACCTTTCAGGTTTCCTGTCTCGAAAACACCGCGGACCACGACTTGCACACGTGGTGGCTTCATAACAATATAGATTACATGCGTGAGCCTGACTCGGAGCAAAGCCGTATACACCATTGGTCCATTGGTCCTGCCAAGTGGTGAAGTTATCGATGAATGAAGCAGACGGATTGAGCTTGGTAGCTCATTTCGGTCACGGTAGTGTACAATTGAAGAGCCATGCTTTCACACGAATACTCCCACGGTTCCGAAAAGACTAGATATGTACTACTTGAACCAACTCTGTCTCAGGCTACACCATCACTCAACGGCTTTGCAAAACCTGGAAGCCGAGCGATCTAAGTTTAGTGTTATCTGAAAAGGAGAATCATGTAGCCGATCAATTGCGTACAAGGCATTTGTGAAGTACTCACCCTTGGTTCCATGAAACGCGATGATGTTTCCAAACGCTGTTCCAACTTGATCGGCACTGGTATCCGCTAATGGAAAAGGCGTGGTGAGGACGAATACATCTGCGGTATGTAGCTTTACCTACCATCGATTCCTTTCTTTGTCACCTCGCCTCGAGTGTTTGCGGTATTGAAAAACAAACCTACGAGAGCGTTATTGGGAGCGACGGCCGCAAATGCTGCAATGATGTATTCGTCTGGAAAAAGGGTGTCACTTCAGTAAAGGAACAGACGTTGTTCAAATATGCGAGGCGCCAGCTTACCAGCACCGAGTGTGATTTCAGTCGGACTACCTCCCGACACATTGCCATGCGATTTTTCGTCATTCGACGAGTACATCGTTTTTATGCCGACAACGTCCGTCCCAGACTTATACAGGGAAACCTTGCTAATCTTCTTCTTTCCCCTGCTTGCTAACGTTCACGATTCAGACTGTGGTCAACGCTTCCCAGCAACAAGCGAGAAACTGGAATGTCTAACCTATGTCATAGTCGTTGAACGCACTCCCCGAGTCGTCACCGAAAAGGTTAGAGATTTCGACACTAGTGGACATTTGCTTTTGCTGGGTAATACTAGGGCAGCGGCGGAGATGTTCTCCGGCGACTAGGAACCCCCCTACCTTTATAAAGCTTCCGTTTCAAGATACCTATGCACAGTGCCTTGAGAATCCGAATTTGGAAGTAGAACGTGCTCTGGATTATTCGACCCCAAAGCAAACGTATGGTCGGAAGCTTCTCCCGGGCTCACGCCCACTTCCCATCTGGATTTTTCGGTTTCATTTTCATCATGCACGCTCTAGGGTCCTTTGAGACATACCCTCGAACTGGGTTGAACCATCCACACTTTTGGTCCCTTGTGGTTCGACCTGGGAGTGGTCATATAAATACCTGCAAATGGTAAAATACAAAGAGCAAGGACAGATATATGATCAGGAGATCCTTCCATGCCGCCTGTCATGTGTTAACGGCATCAGGGTCCAGTGACAAGCGACCCAATCATGTCGTGTTCATTGCAAGCGATCTTGATCCCCTCATTCCCCCACAAACCACATCAGGGTTCAGTCTAGATCAGCATCGGCGGGAGAGAGGTTACCCAAAGCGGGGAATCGGAGTGCGCAGGATCAGCATATAACGTCAGTTGGCGGGGAAGTCGTCTAATCTGTAGACGTAATCGTGAGTGTGGTCGCGACAACGAGTAAGAACTACTCGAATATCCCCGCAGGGACTCCTGAACCAAGCACCTGGAACGAGCCGGATCTAATGAGCCGGATAGCTGCGCCAATGACCCGATTCGAACGCGGTACCAACTGGACTCGCTGCGCAGCGCACAATCAACGCATTGGACAGCCACAGGAGGAAACCTTTTGTCGAAATTAATAAGTTGGTGTTTGGCTTACCTTGCAAATCAAGCTCCCGGCGAACAATGATTCTGATTCCAGATTTCGTCGGACGCATGGTCCAGTCTCGAATCCAAATACTTTGACCCGGGCCTGTTTCCTTAGTCAACTTCTGGTCCATTGGAGGGTTGCTCAAGGGTGTCCAAACTTCAGGGGCTTGGGTGTCTTAAACCAGCTTGAAACCACTGTTGCCAAGTTATCTCGGCAGCACTGTCTGAAACCTCATTAACGCATCGACCAACAAATGACTGGAGTGGGCATCTCCCTTGAGTTGGTGAGGCCGCGCTAGTGAGTTTTTCTGCAGGACTCGGAGTTCTGGTTTGCAGAGTCTCTGAGTCGGACCCCTGAGGCGGCCTCCACATTCAAGTTGAACTTGGCCAAGTCGTGCGAATTTCGTAGAATAGGCTCAGTCCCGTGACATGACCAGTGCTAAGTTGAAGTGTACTTCATGCGAAAGAATCACTGCCAATCTCAGGTTGCGACGCTAACAGCGGAATCGCTAGTTGTTGAGGAGCGTCATCAGAACTTACCAGGATCCGAGTCCAGTCAAATGCTCCCCTTTGCGCGGGCTTCAGCCGCCTTTAGGAACAAGAAGGTCATGAACAGAAACACGATTTATCCCGTGGTTCCTCGCCGCTGATCTATCGCAGAAATACAAATTTTGTTCGCACTATCTTCACCGCATGAAGAAGGCGCTGCATCCACATAGCAGGCTTGCAAGCTCAAAGTTTATTCCATTCGTTGGTTTGTTTACTATAGATGCGAGCGCACAGCGCAATCATTCTCAGGTTCGTGCCGCGGTGAGGCATGTCCAAGCCACAAGCGAGTAAACTTGCTGGCGCGTCGTTATCAAGGTAAAGACGTACGATGGAATTCAGTGTGGACACAAGGAACATCAATCGTGGTTAGTTCCGACACTACCCACTTCTTCAAGTTGGCTGCCTGACGGTGAACGGGTCATGAGTCGTTTCGAAGACATTGGAAATTCAGATATCATCGCCCGCGCAAACCTGCAAGCCTTCTGAGCCTCGAGACTCGCGATCAAACCCTTCCCTGACGAGGCTCATGAAGGAACACTAGAACGGGCCCAAAGTTTGCCTGCATAGATCGTATGGACTCGAAATCTTGAACCATCATATCCTGAAAATGCCACTGCTTACTACTGCGTACTGCACCTGATATCGTACCTGCAGGTTCATTGGGTCGGAAACTAGATGTACTTGTGCGTGACACTACCGATGCTACCACTAGGAATCTCGTTTACTTTGATTGACTCGCAACAGGCGGACTAGTACGCGCGAGCATTGACCACAACACCAGAATGCAAGCTTACTCCTGCCATTGTGAAGACCGAATCCACGATATATAATGCGGATGGTTTATAAACTCGATCACATCAATTCTCGCCTCTGCCAAGCTTCTCCAACGACCGCGCGCCTTGCTCGAACCACTCCTCTCTTGATATCCAAAAATCGTTTCGGTTCTTCATGATATCAGCGAGGACAGCACCCCCGAGAAAGACCATGTGCTTTCGACGCGGTGGGTCTTCAATGCGGATTTTGAATTTCTATTCGAATCGTACACTCAAACGTTGGTTCACGTCTTGATGAAGAGGAAAGGGACTTACGTTCAATCGTGTGGGGTCTCCGTTGAGCACGCGAGTGAGATAGAGTTGCTTCATCTCCTTCTCGAGACGACTTGGAAGTCCGGGGTACATACTAGACCCACCCGAAAGGACGATATGCTTATAGAGCTCTGCGCGGACGTCTACAGGGGCGGCTTGGATCGTCTGGAAGAGCATCTCTAGGTAGTTCCAAGCAAGTGAGTGCGCCGATGTGCATTAAAGACGCAGAATGCGAGGTAGACACAGACCTGCTACACCTGGCTGGTCGACGTCGACAAGGTGTGGTTGGAACATGCACTCTGGAGCTTCAAATCGCTCTGAGCCCACTTTGATGGACCGTCCATCGGGAAGCTAGCATATACCTAGTATGAGCAGTGCCACATGACACAATTGAAATCAGTGTCGCACCGTATAATTTTCAACCAAGACCGTGGTTTCTTCTGCGAGCTTTTGATCAAGGTCAAGGTCGTAACTAGCATGGAACATACATCCCAGCAAAAAGGTGGTGATAAAGATATCTCTTACCTGATGTAACATAGCTTTTCCTTGATCTCCCTCACAGTTTCGAAATCGGCAGTTCGATTGAAAGCGTATCCACGCATGAGTAGAAGTTTGATCAAGTACCGCGTCACGTCGCGACCAGCGATATCCAGGCGGCGGGTGAGACTAGGCA
>JBBPOC010001421.1:0-10081 GCA_038091235.1 Tylopilus rubrobrunneus | reverse complement strand
TTCTTTGGCTCTGACACTCTGACCATCGACCATGTCAGGCTGGTTGCCATCGAGCGCGAACGCATCGTCTTACACCTTGACGACATTCGGAAACGCAGGGGCGCGCTAGCCAATCGCTTGGAAGAATGGTTACAATTCCTGCCGCCGGGGGCACAGTAATCTCACTACGTTCTGTTTCTGTTTTCTCTCTCTCCTGCGGTTTCGCTGTTTCAGACACTTTGCCTGATGATCTCTCTCTCGATATCATGTTATATTTCGTCCTGTATCTATTACTAGTAGTCACGAAGCCCCACGTTCGTGGCAGAATCCGCCGATTATAAGCCTCACCTGTCACACATACCATACTAGATATATGGCCGAACTTCGGCGGGAACCTCGCTTCGAGTCGCATGACTCATTTACATTGCATGCAGCAAGCTCCTTTCAAGACAGTCGTACGTCTCGCTGGCACACAGCAAGTACGCGTAATTGAGGGAGAATGCCAGTGGCTTGACCTACTCCGCCACGTTCAGAACGACTGCTGTCGTGCGCATCACTTCAGTCCCCTATCGTACCCGGGCCGATTCCCGATGCCCTGCCAGTGCTTTTGATTTCAACTCGAATCCCTGGAACGACGCCACGCTAGTTACACCTCGTCATGCGGTCGATTGGCAATGGAACGCAAAAATGGCCTTGGAATATTGACGTGAAAACAGGCATCAAAACGTTTATTTGTCCCACATACTACCATACTAGTGGACAATTAAATCAGCCTGTTTCGCTTTCAGAGCGATTCTCCATTGCATCCTGGTCGTCTGGGCACGGGAGTACTGAGCCAGGTGGCGGTGCCGGCAGCGCCATCTCTCGCCCACCATCTCGTCCTTGCTAGCGAGCTGCCAGTGGTTCCCTCGCATCGAGCACCTCACCCGCTCCTCGTTTTCGCAGGTCGCTCGGCGCGATACGGCGCATCCTCCGATCTTTAACCTCACGGACGGGCCACTCCGCGCCCACTCGCCAACTCGCTGGCCCTCCCCCGCGACTTGATTCGGACGCACGTCGCGTCGTCACCCGTCACCATCATGATGTGCCCCAGGTGTTCAACTACCCGGACGCCATTGCTCGCCAGTGCGCCAGCTCACTGGCCCTCTCACGCGTCGGCATGCATTGCCTTTTGCATAGCATGCTCGGCGCACATTTCGGCGCACGGATGCCACTCGGGCCACACCCACTTGCAAGCTCGCTGGCCTTCTCTCTCGACACGCACCACCCGTGCATCGCTCCTCGCATGCCACGCTTGGCGCGTCTGCCAGTGCTGTGTGTCCACTACTAGTAGTATCTAACCATGCACAAACCACTGTGCCCAATGGTATCAAACTATATGCAGTTCTCTGTGTGTGAGGTGAGCTCTGCTGCATGTGTTACTCCTTATGTCTGGGAACGCAGCTCGCTCGCCCTCACAGTGCTTCGGGCTTTTGCCCAAAGCCTCACTCCTGCTATGTACATATATACTAACGTAATTTGTAGCGTACATCACCCGCTCCGCCCTCGAGCCTCCGTTGCGAACTTGCGATTGAACTGCATAGAAAAGGAATTCGATCGTTTACCCCAGTGATCTTGTAAACAAGGTAATACCCCGCTGTCACGCGCTGTTGTTACACAGTCACTCTTGTATAACCGTACGTCGTCGTCGTCCCACTGGCAACAGAGCGTGGTCCGGTTTGGTCGTTCGCCCTCTTCAGTGTTTCTCGTCGCTTGGCCACGGCGGGTGTCCACCGATACGGTTTATAACACACCCCCAAATGAACGGTAATCAGGTGTCAGATGGGCGCCGGATCACAAAGTGGGCGAGTGAACAAACAAGAGCGATTAACTCGTCCAAATGATACCCTCTACTACCGTATCGGGAAAAAGTATGTCACGTGTGACGAGCCCTAATATGTTATGTCACGCTTTCACGGCTGTATATATTACGACATTGCCCCCAATTTGTGTCTCACACCCGTTTGCTCTCTCTGAGAGAGCCACTGAGACTCTGGCCACCCTCATCAAGATGGTAAAAACTGCAACACAATGTTACAGCACACCCATTTCCCACCTCTCCAGCGCAGACCAGATGCTCTTTGTGGACCCTCCTGATATGAGTCCTGACGACGCCCTTCTTGTCGTCCGGGAAGCATCTAGCGCATACTACGCAAAAGTTGAAAGACGGCCCAAATCTAAGGTAGAGATCACAGTAACTTTTTTTTTTCCTTTTTGATCTTACGAAACTTCTTAGCGGCAAGCCGATGCAGGATTCACCACTCGGGACCTTCTTGGGAGGCGGCTTACGGTAGCGTTGTGCAGGAAGAATGCGTGCGATGCCGCGACGGCGGATGTTGCGTATGCATGTGTGGAATCCGAGGCTCTTTTGCGTCATTTCTCGGGCGAGGATGCGGTTCAAGCTGTCAAGCAGTCGCTCGAAGTTGGTCCGAACCCTCCCATGGACGGTTCAATTACAAGTTTCAGCACTCTGGATTTCTCTTCATCAGTTCTCTCTCCCCTGCCGGTGTCGATGATCGACCCACCGAAACGGTGAGACCATACTTACATAAAAATGCGACATGAGACTAAGCACCACAGCAGCATGTCTTATTATTTCCATCGTTGAACACTTCCTTGTAGCATTACACGAGCATGAACCATACGGCCTGAATGCATTTCACTCTTTGTATCCCTCTCTTATTTATCTCCTATTTCTCCTTTGGATCGGGTGTTGTATGACTACTTACAACTGTATGCTTTCAATACTTACGTCATGTTCTCGGCATTACCCCGGGTGGACATTGAACAGTGTCCACGCAGTTGAAGACCGGTGGATGCACCACGACGAGTGCCGAGTGCGACCTGCAAAGACGAGGAGCAGGCTAGGCGCTCGATGCGAGGATGATGCCAGCGAGCTGGCAGAGTGGACGAGAACTTGAAGTCGGGCCACTCCCACACTGTTCGCACGGTTTAAATTGCCTCAACAGACGGAACAAGATATCGCGGAAATTGCTGGGATCCCTTTTTGGGCTATTGAGAAGTGAGGCTTTGAACCTTTCCTGAACAAAGTCTGCTGGCCGTATGTCCGTCCTTGCATCCTTGGGATCGATCTCTGACCTGGCTTGTTGGATAAGGGTTAATTTAGACTTGCATGCTATCCCAGGCTCGCAAAACGGTAAATCTACGTCCTGCTTGCTGGATCTCCGTCTTTTCACTGAAGGTTACAATCACTCTGGAAAGTTGGGCACTGTCAATTTCCTGAATGGCGTTATGGGGCTGGCCAATACTCAGCGCACACTGGACTATATCCGAATCATTGCTGAGTTTGTTTCCCGGCAGCCCGTTGTGCCCGTCTTCAGCATCGTGAACGAACCCTTTCTATCCACCATTGGTAAAGACCAGATTACGACCTCGTGAGTTGTCTAACCCCACTCTGTAGTCCTGTTGCGCGGTCATTAAGTAAGATCTGATGCAGCTACCTTGCCGCTTATGATATGATTCGTAACATCACCGGCGTCGGTGAAGGGCACGGAGCGTATATCGCCATTCATGATGGCTTCCAAAGTGTGGCAAGTTGGGCAGGCTTCCTCGAATGATCGGACTGTATCATTCTCGACACACCCCTACTTCGCTTTCGATGGCACCCCGAATACGGCGTCGATTGCCATTGGCACAGGTCTTCAAGCAGGCAGGACCTGGCCCACGTCTGTCTGTAATGCGTGTGCTGATAACATGAATGCCAGGTACTTTTGATCGATCGACTGGCCTGTCATTCCTCATGTCCTTCACAGCCAATCTGCTTTCGGAATTACCATTGCAGATGAATTTAGCAACGAATACAACGAGTGCGGGCTTTTCCTGTTGGGCACGGACGACTCGACGACCGCTGGGCCGGCGTATTCGCTATTCCTGGATTCGTCTCAGTGGAATCAAACAATGAAGGACGGCCTCACGGAATTTACTTTAGCGTCTATGGATGCCCTTCAGAATTGGTTTTACTGGACTTGGAAGGTTTGCCAGTTCCCTCTCGCGACAAAGTGTATGAATGAATGTCTCGAAATAGATTGGCAATTCATCCGCTACGAACACAGTTGAAGCACCCCTCTGGTCTTACCAACTCGGATTGCTTCGTATGGCTACTATCCCCCTTCGACAATCAGCGGCCTGGTACTAGGTGTGAACCCGGCGCTGCTTCCCGCCTACACGTCCACAAGTGCTATTCCCACGCTACCTCCCCCGACATTCTCTCCGAAGCCGACGGTGAGCATCGGCAATGGCTGGTATGATTCTGGGGACACTGGTCTGGCACCCACGCAAGTGCAAGGGTGCAATCATCCCAACGCTTGGGACGCTGTGAGATCCGCGATGCCAACAGCACTCTGCGCACCTGCCAGTGGGCCAATTGCTCCTTTAACGGCTACGCCTGGGACGACTACTCCGGTCGCTCCTGGGATGATTGCTCCCCTAACGGTTGCTCCTGGCACGACTGGGACGACTAGTATTGGTGCAAGCAGTGTTGC
Organism: Tylopilus rubrobrunneus; assembly: GCA_038091235.1. Classification (NCBI taxonomy): domain Eukaryota; kingdom Fungi; phylum Basidiomycota; class Agaricomycetes; order Boletales; family Boletaceae; genus Tylopilus; species Tylopilus rubrobrunneus. The sequence goes on along the minus strand of JBBPOC010001421.1, from coordinate 5,561 downwards.
TACGGCATCTGTTCCCATACCAACACGATGACCAATAACGAATGCTAATTTTTTTCGAACGACTCGAAGACACGTCACGCGTCACGCGCCGTCATGTCGTGCTAGTGTTGTTTTCATTTGTTTAGTGGACTGTACTAGTATGTATTACTGTTACCACGGACGGTCGGATGCTTTTGAACTCTATCTTCTCGCAATGGACATCTCTACAATGTTCTAGGCCAGATCTCTACATCCTCCGTGACTCCAGGTTTTGACGTTTCCCATTGGTAGGGCATGTTGCATTCGCCTAATTTTTTCACCCACGAAGTAATCAGTACTATCGTGAGAAGCGGAACAGGTCTCTCGGCAGGTGGCTGTGTGACGTTGGGCTGCAGACCGTCTCTGGCATGCTCGAGGTCCAAGATACGGTACGCCGCGCTCAAGGAGCCTACCTTCCCACCTTCCCTCAAAGATGTCAGCAGGTTATGCGTATCCAATTGGGAAGAACGCCGTGACCTCGAGCCAGTCATCGTACAGCGACAAGTGTAAGCACGCTCAAAATACAGGAAAACGGTCGGGATCCTACTCCACGGTGCGTGCTGCATACGCGGGGATGTTGTGGCCACGCCGACGGCTAATATGTATCTGTTATGCTGTAACCAGGTGATGCGCGCACGGTATGCCCGCAATGGACAAGATTCATTTGATTCTCCAGGAAAAGTTGCTGGTGAGAAGCACGCCCTTATGAAGCTTGGGGCTGGTCACCCGGGTATCATTCAGCTACTTTGGACATTCCAGGACGAACGGAGTCTTTGTATGTGGTCCCTGGGCAAGCTCGAGGCGTGTCTGACAAGTTTGTCTAGTCTTTGTACTTGACCTTGTACCCAACAGCGAGCTGCAATCGCGGATATCTCGAACGGGATCATTGTTGCTGGCCTGCGCGAGGTATTACACGACGCGGATTGTCGACGCTATCGAGTGCATGCCCGACAAGGTCGTTATCCATAGGTACGCCCTTCCACCGAGGATCAGAATTCGGACAGTGATCTCACAACTCGTCTTCGCAGCTATGGGTAGTGTGAACCTGATGTACGTCCTATGCGCGTCGTGTCATCTCCTTGTTTGACGTATTATGATATTGTCGTATGCTGTAGGCGTTTTCGTTCGTAATGATGACAGGTGTGTACCCTGATCGCACTGGGAATCTCCTGTGCCAAACTGAAGATCCAAATTCATCTGCTTCAGGAGTGCGACGGCCCAGTTTTGACTCCTTTACAGAGTTTTCCACCTTCGTGGAATTAGAGATTCAATTCGATAGGCTGGCGCTGCCTCCACGCATGACTATCTCGAACTTTCCATTCAGATCCAGCGAGAAGCTCGCGAGGCAGCTGCAGCGCGTTCAACTTGCAAGATCATCGGAAGCGTATGCGGCCGACAACATCCATTTACCAACGCATACGTCAAACAATCGATTGCGGATCCCTTCAACGCAACTCCTTCGGAACTTAGTTTTTGGCCCTGCCGCACCTTTGGTGCCTTTCCAAAGGGGAGAAGGGTGGTAAACTGGGTGAACATGGTAACTGTGTTGACTTGCGGAATGCACGCGACTCGAGAGGCGTTTACTGGGGAGAATGAGTGCCAGTGGGTCCTCGCTTTTATATACTAAAAGTAAGGTGTTCCTCTTGCCAATGGAGCTATACGTAGTCCCTTTCATCGCTGAGAAATCATGAAGCTCAGCTTACCTGATCGATGAGCCAAGGAAGCAGAATGTGAGACCGAGTGACAATAATCACCTTGCTTGCAACTTATCAACAGTTCGACACTACTCTACATCTCACGTGGCGGTGTCGTATTCAAATGCCAATTATAAGCGCCAAGCTTCCGGTGATGTGTCATTGTCACGCCTGTCACATGCTAGTCTTGCACTGGCAGTACTTACATCCTAAGTAGGTCGAATGCAGGCCGCTGTAGATGGAAGAACGTTCACACAAACGTGTGTGTGTGGCCGTTCTTATAGTGACATAGGCGCCTTTTCCCGCCACGAGAAAGGATGTCGCAAGGGCAAGAAACGACTTTCAGGTGCCCTTGCCAAGGCAAAGGAGGTTTATCAAGCCAAAAGAGCTCGACGTAGGACCCTCATTCAAGAGGAAGGTTTTCTCACTGGTGACGAAGTCGGGGATGCCCCTCCTGGTAATTCGGAAGCCCTTGAAGACTTGCCTTCATCGGATTCGCAGCAGGTACGAAAGATGAGCTTGCTTTTTCGCCTTTCTGTCTGAATTTTATGCTCTAGGCGGTCTCGTTGCCACAGCAATCATCAGATGGCCAGCAATGTTTAGTATACCAAAGGTCGCGACGCCTCAACCGCAGACCGCCTTTACGATACCGAGACGTACTTCCAGAAAACCTGTCATCCCTTCCTCCGTCTGAAGTTTTGTCCAACTCACAAATGACTTCAGAACAAGCCAACTCTACCCTGTCGTCCCAAACTATTCCCTCTACCTCCTTACGACAGTCCACCAGATCCCTCTACGCTTCGTTGCGCAAGCTACTCAGGACCCAGATCAACAAGTTTGGGCTTTTTCGTCTATACACCACCGACTCGCCTCCCCCACACGACCCAGAGGATCCCTATTCTGTCGAGAACATGCGGTCTGCATGTATCGACTCAGAAATCTCTGGATCGGGTGCCTCGAATGAACGTCCCGAGAACCCATATCACCCATACCCAAACGAGAGCTCGTGGCGCCTCGGGGATTGGTATTGGAACCACGGGGCTCAGAAATCCCAGCATGATTTCCGGCAATTGCTTAATATCATCGGCGACCCTGCCTTTGAGCCTTCCGCCGTGTCGCAGACCCCATGGGGTGCCATTGATGTGCAGCTAGGACACAATCAATTCGATGGAGATACTCCGGAGTGGTTGGATGAGGACGATGGTTGGAGATGCTCCTCCGTTACAATCTCGGTACCATTTCACAGCCAATCAAGGAACCCAGGGCCGAAGGACTATACGGTCGACAGTTTCTATCATCGTCCTCTCCTCTCGATCATCAAGGAAAAGCTCACAAATCCGGACCACGTATCATACTTCCACTTCGAACCGTACGAGCTGCGATGGCACCCACCTCACCGGGACCACGACGTCAGAGTCTACGGTGAACTTTTCACCTCCACTGCGTTCCTTCAAGCGAATCAGGCACTCCAAGATGCCCCACCAGAACCGGGATGCGATCTGCCTCGTGTCGTCATGGCATTGATGTTCTGGTCCGACTCAACCCATCTGACTTCGTTCGGGGATGTCAAGTTGTGGCCGCTCTACGTGTATTTCGGTAACGAATCAAAGTACCGCAGGTGCCAACCAACTAATGGCCTTTGTTCCCATGCGGCGTATTTTCAAGTGGTATGCCTGTGCAACTTTCTTCTAAACCGATCTCATTCTTTCTCTAGCTACCGGACGAATTTAAGGAATTTCTGGTGGAACATTTAGGCGATAAAGCTGCGAGCGACGCCCTTCGCACTCACTGTCAGCGGGAGCTATTTCATCAACAGTGGAAGATACTTCTTGAAGCGGAATTCTTGGATGCCTATCTGCATGGGGTCGTAATTACCTGTTGTGATGGCGTCAAGCGACGCTTTTATCCTCGCATATTTACATATTCGGCGGATTACCCAGAGAAGTGTGTGTTCCGTTTCGTTGGACTATCTACTGACATGGTGTTCCTTTTCTCTGTATAGGGTGTTAATTGCATGCATAAGGAACCTCGGAGCATGCCCATGCCCAAGGTGCACCGTTCCCATGGAACGTGTCCCTGAAATGGGAAGCCAAATGGATATGTCTGAGCGACAAGTGTTGGCTCGGCTTGACGACAACAACCACCGAGGAAAAATCCTAAAGGCACGAAGATTTATCTACAAGAAACACTACGCTGTTACCTCCGCGCATGTTCAGGCCCTTCTCAAAGACGAGTCCTTGATCCCTACTCTGGTAGGCGTGGAAAGTCCGATTACTTCTCATCGTCACGCTGACAACCAGTAGGATGCCTTTTCAGAAAGACTGGGTGCTTGCGGTTTCAACGTCTTTTCAATCATTGTAGTCGATCTTCTGCACGAGTTCGAGCTCGGCGTGTGGAAAGCTCTTTTGACCCATCTTCTACGCATGGTCGAGAGCTTAAAAGGTAACAAACTATGTGAACTTGATCGAAGGCAAGCAACCTTTATACCGACTTATGTTTATCAACTAATCCCAGACACCGTGTACAGATATCGACAGGTCCCTATATTTGGAAGAGATACCATTCGACGCTTCTCCAAGAATGTGTCTGAGATGAAAAGGATTGCGGCCCACGATTTCGAAGATCTGCTCCAAGTGTGTCGTGCTTTAGTACCTACCGTCATCTTGACTCAACTGAGTATCACAGTGTGCCATCCCTGTGTTCGAAGGTTTGCTGCCCGAACCCCACAACACAACTGTACTCAAGCTTCTGTTCCTACTATGCCATTGGCATGGACTTGCAAAACTCCGAATGCATACCGACGAGACGCTCTGTCTGATGGATGATGTTACCCGGTCTCTCGGTGACTCCATACGCACCTTCGTGGCCGACACATGTCCTGTATTCGGCACCAGAGAGCTCAAGTGCGAAGCCCAAGGGCGCCAACGTCGTGAGGCTTGCGCTCGCTCGCGGCACGAGGGTAGGAGCACGACTGTCACTGTACCATCCCGCAAACCAAAAGGCCTCAATCTCCGTACGTATAAGCTTCATGCGCTTGGTGACTACGTGGCCTCGATCCGGATGTTTGGAACCACCGACTCTTACTCGACACAGATAGTGAGTGTTTGTCTAACATGCGTCACGCGGCGAGTGTCGACCTTTCCTCAGGGCGAACGGGAGCATAGAGTTGGGAAAGGCAGATATACACGCACCAGTAAAAAGAACTTTGTTCGTCAATTAACTCGAATTGAGCGACGACAAGCAAGGATACGACGTGTTCGGGGGTCCAAAATCGCCAATGGTTCACCGGAAATTGTGCCAAACGCCCCGAGCGAACGCTACAATATTGGGAAATCACAACACAACCCAATCGATCTCAATGAATTCCTTCGTCAAAATGGAAACGATCCGGCGGTAGTAGTGAGGACTGATGTCGCATTTCATTTTGACCAAGATTGATGAGGCGATAGGACTTCATTCCGAAATTAAAGGGGCATCTCCTTCCTCGCATCAAGTCATTCCACCCTAATACCTCTGAACTGAGTTCTGGCTCTCTACTCCCAGGTCTAGATAATAGCTATAACGAATCAGAGCCCTCCCTGGATCACGTATTATTCAACAGCGGTCGTATCTACCAGCATAAAATCCTTCGCATCAACTACACCACGTACGACGTCCGTCGTGGTCAGGATACCTGCAACTCAAACACTGACCACCGAGACATTATCATGTTGGCTGGCGGATCCACAGAAGCCTCGGAAGTTCTGCATCGATTTTGCTATGCTCGCGTCATCGGCATATATCACGCCAATGTCCTGTACATTGGCCCAGGGTCGAAGGACTACAGCCCTCGACGACTCGACTTCTTAC
>JBBPOC010001420.1:0-10083 GCA_038091235.1 Tylopilus rubrobrunneus | reverse complement strand
GCAATTGTTGTTAACATTTGTAATCGGGATCCCCGTCATGCCGAGGTTGTAGAGGGCTCGCTAAATGAACCGGAGACTCGTCACAGGGATAGGGAGTGCTAGGAAGGAAGGATGGCTAACTTGTCCGCTCGTCGAGTCACCATAACAGTATCCAACGAAGGCAGTTTCGACCTCATCGTACGTGATGCCTCCAATACGCTGTCTCAGCTTCGGACGTGCTAGAAGTGGAATCAACCTTACCTGCGTCGAGCAATGCCTTTGTCGCAGCTTCTAGGCCCATCTGAAGCGATGCAATAGCCCTATTTCAGTGATACAAAAGCAAACAAAATTTATCCTCCATGATGCTCACGTCTTCTGTCGTTCTCAGACCTCTGGGCTGCGGAGTTCACGGTAGCACATCCGGGAGCATAGCAGTTCAGGGTTGAACTTTGAGCATGCACTCTCGGTGGATAGACAGCAGCGCTGTACCTTGATGAAGGCGGTGCACCCGCATCCGATGATGAAAGTCCTTCGAAGCTTGGTTTGTACAGACATCGAAGAGGCTGCTGGCAGTAGGCAAGAGTGAATCTGATTCTCAGTGCCAAGGGCCGTCACTAGTATACTCACCGTCGTGACCGTGTCAATGTCCGGGTTTCGGTTATCAGCAAGTTCCGACCCGATCCTTCAAGTTCACATGCACAAATGATTATAAGCGTGACCGTCTCTTCGATGCAGTCGACCGAACAACTTAGTGGGTCACAGGCTCCTTCGGATCGGGATCCGGAGAGCTGACAGACGGCGCGAGTCGGAGCCCGAGGCTCGTTGAACAAGTTGAAGATATCGCAATCCAGTCAAACTCACTGGTCCTGTAGTCATACTTCCATGTGTGGGCCTCCCAGAAAATTTGCGCTATTCATTTGGGTCGTGGAACGCACCACACTCGTTGTCTTTCTTTTCTCCGCAAAGTGAAGGTTCTGATCGACTTACTAGTACTCAAGAATGTTTTCAAGAGTTTGACACCCCGTCAGGATGGCCTGCATCTGGGGAAAAGCGTACATCTTATAAACACCTTGTAAACGCCTTATATAATGTGCAATACATCAGGAAAATTTAAATGAAATGACAATCCCATATATAATATTATCCATTGTAAATAACCCTATAGTTGCTATCATTTGGATATACCAGATGATCAAGTTAGATAATCACTGGATGCCTTGGTAGCATAGATACCAGCAAACATAGTGAATCATATGAACATCTCTATCTCCTAATAGTGTAATTGTATGAGAGATCATTAATCCATATATAAACACATCTATCCAGGTGTGTGATCTTACAAAATGTATCATCAGTTTATTTATGAGCATATCTATTAATCTGGCCTAACTTACAAACATGTGTCAGAGTTTTATTTTATGAATGTACCTGTCTATGTGACCCAACTTACAAAAAGTATCATAAGTTTATTCATGAACACACCTGTCAATATGGCCTAACTTACAAAAAGTATTATCAGTCCATATATGAACACACTTGTCACTATGTCTTAAATCTCAATTAGGTATCATCAGTCTGGACATGGACATTTCTATCTCTGTTAGTATGCTTGTACCAGATAGCATCAGTCCATATATGAACACACTTGTCACTGTGTCTTAAATCTCAATTAGGTATCATCAGTCTGGACATGGACATTTCTATCTCTGTTAGTATGCTTGTACCAGATATCAGCAGCCCATATATTAACACATATATCTGCATGTTTCAACTTACAAATAGTATCATCAATTCATGCATTGACATGTTTATCTGGTTGCCTAAGCTTACATGAGGTATCATGAGTCCATGTGTGGACCAGAAGACCATTCCTGAGAGCTCCTGGTAAAGCTTACCTACTGATGTATGAAGATTCACTTGTACTATCCAAGCACTCAAACCACAATAGAGAACCAGCAGCACAAACAATCCATATCATTCACTTGGTCTGTTGTGCCTACAATTATTCTATATTACAAGTAGGACCAAGCCCACATATAGCCTAAGCAACACCTGCAGGTGCAGATGCAATTCCCGCCCGAGTTGATGACCCCGAACCTGCAGATGCAACCAGAGCGCGTGCAGCAGCAGTTGATGGCCCAGGACCTGCAGATGCAGACACAATACGTGTAGTAGCAGCGAGAGCCTTGAGATCTGCTCGTTTCTGACGAATACGGGCCAAAGCGCTGTTCTTCGAGGGTAAGCGCGCGGTCTCAATGCTAGCTGGAAAAATCTGCCTAAACGAGGGTCTAGTCAAGCAAGCAGAGCACGGACAAGAAACCGTACCTGTTCCACCACATCAGAAGTTGTTCAACCTCTTCTTTTTCATCTTTGTCATCAAGAAGCTCCAAAACGCTGTTATAAAACCGTTCTGAATCTGTTGTCAGATCGGTACGAGAGAAAACTTGCGCTGGCATCAACGCAAAACGAGCCTATGGAAAAAGGAATATGAATTAACAGACAGGGAACAAACTGGAAACGCACTTGGGTAGTGACATATGCAATAGATGCTCTAGTTACGAAGCGCATCCCGTGGAGACGAGCATTGCACGAGCGCGTAGCCTTTGGTTCCTCGAGATCCACGGAACTTGGGGACGTGAAAATGTGTTTGTAAGCCTGGAAATAAAGAACCCGTCAGTATTCGAGCATTAAAAAAAGAGCGACTGACCGAGATTAAAATCCCACTGCGCAACAAACCGTTCCACGGATCTTCGGGATCGTATGCATAATTTGCATACAGAAATATCGGCCACTGGTCTCCAGCGACTTGGAGCTGGCCGCTGCGCAATTTCTCCTTAATTCTGTAACATATCATTCCATGAATAGAGCAAACGAATACAAAAACATACTCCGCGTTTGCCCAGTCGAAACCAGCAGGACAAAGCAGCGCTCCAGTGCGCTCATGCTGGAATCCTCGGCCGGTTTTCACGTTGCGCGGGATATGTGGAGACAAAGTTTGACCTTTTGGTGTGATCCAATCGATTATGGCGACCTTCATCCCCTTCGTATCGTCAGCCCTTGCGCCGTTGGCGCCTTTTTGGAGCTACAAAGGCGATTAGCCGAACGACAACTCGAACCCATGCATAGTTCACAGACCAGCTCTGCGATGGCAACCACGTCTTCCTCAGAGGAAGACATGAGACGCTCTTCAAGCGAAGGCACGAGCTTCAGTAATTCTAAGAATATAGCGTATTCTTTCCTGTCACTTTGGAGGAATCCGTAAGCTGCGACTGACTTAGATGATTCGGATGCTTACGACTTCGAAAAAGCTTCTAGCTCCTTTTCAGCCAATTCGCTCATCATAACAATACCGTTGGTGAGCAACGTCTGAACGCTGCAAAACGCATGAACGACGCGCCCAAAGTGACGTCCGTGGTGTACCAGCGGATCCTGTGCACTTCTGTCATGCAACAATGGCTGACATCAAACGGACTAAACAGAAACGTGTTTGGGAGACGCACCGTCGTTTCCTAGGCCCAACCTGCAGTGCGCTCGACCGTGAGCGCCTCTGTCCAGTGGACGCAGAGTCGTCATTAGACGGAGACGAAGCAGGATCAAAACTAGACATGAAAGAGAGAGAGCGGTAAGAGGAACGAGCCTGCAGGTATCCAGCCCAGACTCCCTTTATATACCCACACGCTCTGAGTCGCTTAGAGGCGTGACATACTATGGTCTTGGCCGTGACCGGATGCTTTAGTCACGCCGGGGTTCTGGCAATTCAAACATTAATAAATATCAGCATAAATGCGTAGGCGTTTCGGCTTTCTCACCTTATTTTAAAGGCAACCAGTCGCAGCCCCGAGTCCGGCCAAGTAATACACTTCGTTCATGTCCTTTTCCGATTGCGTTCGCGTGCTAAGAGTCCGCTAAGGGCAGCAGTGTCGGTCGTTGGGGCAGCTTGAGTGACTAGTGAAGGTATGGCAGGGTATCGGAATGTGAGCGCGAAGGCGAGGAGCGCTCTGAGTTCCTTGTCAATGTCCATGTCATCTCCGCCATTGACATTCTAAGGAATTGACGCCAAGTAAAACCCGTGGCTTCTTTCCAAGCACCTTTGAGTTACTGTTGGTATCGAAGTTGACGATTTGTTGGATAAAGTCATCCCGACGGATAATGCCTTGAACCGTACGCCAGCTATCGACTTGATCACGGAGATCGTGCAGATAGATTCCATGGCAAGTGAGGTTTGACGGCTTCGGGAGGATTAGCCATCGTCCTGACTTCTTGCAAGTGTTGCCTCTTGATGTTACTGACAGCGGCCTGTGCTTCCAACACGGCAGGCTCAGCGTCCGCGAGGTCTGCCATGACGACAGCACGACGTTGCGCAATGTTCTTATCCTGCTCAACCAAAGCTGCCTGGATCGCAGCACACCCCGCCTTCTTTTTCTTGGCCTCCTGTGGCTCTGCAACTATGCGCTTCAGCTTCTCGTTCGCCTCCGCATCCTTGGCTTCGAGTTGGGAGTGCTTAAAGGCAAGACCCCCGCGAAGTTCCTCGACCCGCGTCGCTGTGTCCTATAGTTTGTTCAAGACCGGCGTGAAGGTGATCGACTTGACGGTGACTGATTCGCTGATTGATTTGGTGCATCGAGACGTAGACGAGCGCATTGACGACGGCAGTGCGGTGGACCTGGGTGAACTCCATGCAGACTGGGTAGAATGCTTAGTCGGACCGGTCACCAAGCCAGTTGAGAGCACAACGGTTGGACAAGGCGGGCGACGTGGCGGCGCGAGACCGCTCTCTGTGAAGATGTGTGCAGCAAAGCGTTTGATTGCGCACCGGACGGCAAGGTGAGGGCAGGGTTGGGGTACCGATGGGACTGGGAAATGCGACCGCGAGCAAGCGGAGAAGATTAAAGGAATGTGTCAGTCCGTGATGCAGGGGAAGAGAGTAAACCGAGTGCAGTGTGGTAGCTCAAGAACACGATGGACAATGCAACAGAACTCGATGATAAGGAGAGCCAGAAGTCCAGAACGACAGTGAAAAGGGGTGAAAGATGATGGGTATGGAAGTTTATTGAACCAACGAGGGATTCTAAGCGACGATTTGACGGTATAAGCCCACTCCTGAGTCTTCCGACATCACAAGAGAAAGCTGAGGTTTATTGCTGCTGGAGCCGCCGTTGCCGTTATTAATGGTGGCCGTGGCCGTGACAGTGGCACGCTCGATTGTGAGGTTTGGCGGGGCAGCTTGGCGAGAGGATTGCCGCCACGGGTGCTCGTGTCCCAGGCAGGACGAGTTATGGTAGCCTTGACGGATTGACTGTCCTCCGACGTATTCACGCGCGTCTTGGTGCTCGGCGCTGTAGATGCCTTCCTACTTGCTGAGCGCATGGCAGGCGATGCTCGGTCGCTCGACATCGGTCGAGTGCCAAACTTGGTGTTGGCGGAAGACTCCCGGGCATAAGAGGTTCCTCCAGGAGATACGCGCCAGCGGTATGTTGCTCGGGTTTTAGCACCGGCTTCTGGGGCGTGATCTTGTCAGCACTCCAATAAGAGAAGCTCGTCTTGCTCTTCCTATCTGAGTCATCCGAGTCATCCGCATCCTCGTCGTCATCTGGAAGCGGGATCATTCTTGGCTTGGGGGTGGAATGGGCCTCCGCCTTGGACCGAACGACCCTACAAGAACGGTCAGATGCGACGGTGGACATACACAAGAACTTACTCTTCCATCGCCACCTTCTTTTGGTCGAATCACGCCGCCAACGGCCCGTGTGTCAATCTAATCATGCATGAGCCTACGGCGAGAACATCACAAACACCTGGCGTACCGTGGTCATCGAACTTGTACAAGTTCCGCGGCTTCGTACGCGAATTTCGACGCCCAGACGTCGCACATTTTGATTTGCTTTGCATATCCGGCAAGAATTCGTGCGCGAGATCGTGCTGGACACCGATGGCAACGACATCATCCCGGTACATCGACACCTCAACACAACGTCGTTGAACACCACCAGCCACAGATCCTTCTTGCCTCCCAGACCATAACTGGTGCCAAGGACATCGCTCAAGCGTCTGAACGATGTCTTACCCTTGACATTCTTGTAGCCATTACTGGCGGAGGGGAGGATCCTTTAGACGTTGATTCGTGGCCAACGAGGAGCTATGTCTCCTCAAGAAGTAGCCGGGAGAGTTTCGGGATCGCTAGCTGTTTCACCTTGTCAAGACCTTCGATGCGCGCGAAAACGTCTCTTGCCTTGTCCCTGTTCTCTGTCTGGATTTTCTCGTCTTCAATGATGGATTCCAGTTTCTGCAACCATCTGCAGGGTGCTTTCGTATTCAAACGTGCTGGGGTCGGTATGGGAATGGAAGGGGATTTTGAGGAGGCGCTGGTTTGGACAATGTGATTGCAAGACCAGTCTTGCTCTTGTCGGCTGCAGAGATTTGCACACCTTGAACCATTCCAAATCCTGATTCTTGGGTTTTTCGGCTGTGGTAAGAGCATTATCGACTTGCTCGAGCGCACGCTCAAGATGAAGAACGTAAGTGGCATAGCCCTGAAAGATGTGTGACTGTGGCAAATTAACGACTGCTCCACTCTAACTGAACGAGTACGTACGTTGGAGACGAAGACGTCTGCGAGTGATCGGACTAGTGGACATTGTTCCTCATAACGCTTTCTCGATCCTTCGCTGAGTTTGACGTGTCCGTGGAGAACGCCGCTCTCGGTGGCCCCTCGAAGAACGGGAGTGTCATGTAATTCTTCCTCGTAGAATATGCACAAATGAGCCTTGGTTGTACTTGTGGAGGACGTTTGTCCACCTCTCCTGCGATGACCCATGGGACGGGTCCATCCGACGCAGTAGAAGACGGAATAGAGATAGACGGCGACGATCGAGACGTAGCTTGCAGGGACGATCGTCGTCTGCGGCTGGAGCGCACTGTATCCCCCAATCCACACCATCATGAACCCCTGACCTAGCCCACCGATGAGAAGACACATCTTCTTCCCCATTCTCTCCACCGCGAAGATGACGATCGTCGTGACCGCGACCACTTTGACCACACCATAGACGCCAGTTGCGAACAGTCCAAAACTGGTGCCAGTGATGCCCAATGCGGCGAACATCTGCGAGTTGAAGTAGTTGATAACGTTGGGCGCCGTCCATTACTGACACAGCATGATGAGCGAGGGGATAAAAGATCGCAGTGCAGTCGTCCTCGATTCGCTCATCATGCGGAACTGCTTCCATATCGACATCTTTTGCTTTCCGTCTAGGTCCGTTTTGATCTCCTCACGAATGGCTACAACAGCCTCGTCGTCGGCAGTGCTGCGTGCTGCGTATGCTAGACCCTTTGCTGCTTCATCGTAGCGTTTTTGTTTGGCCAACCATCGAGGTGATTCTGGCTGGGGCAACATGAAGAGCACGAACAAGACCCCGGGAATCACTTGGACCGCGAATGGCATCCGCCACACCTGATCCGGAGGGGATGAGGTGACAAGTAGAGGTACAAGCATCCAACAACAGACCTTGTTAGCAGCCGATATGACGGACCACGCGAGCGAGGTATATGGGTGAATCTGTATGGCATGCAGACCGTGCGAACATAGAGAGGGAGCACTGCGTACCGCTGCGACCCCGGCCACATCTTGGTTCAAACGCTCCATCTTCGGCAGTAGATCGCCCAATATGGGCGGCAATGAGTGTATGTTCTGTGCGTTGAACACGACGTTCAAGGTCTGTGCGGTATCGACTCCCGAATGCAAGATGTTGACGACTCGGGGGTGGAGCTAACCGACCCGGCTGCCATGTTCGCCCCCGTGACGAGGTCGGCAACCTGACGTTCTTCTGCAACGGCGAACGTGAACTTGATAGTTATCCCAGAGAGATCGAAGTCGTCAGACTTAGAAGTGGCTTTGCGAGGCGCGTCTTCAAACACTAGGAACGAGTGCCTAAACCAGTGAACATCGCCTTGAGGGTCTTGATAAGGATCGTACCGCCATTCTTCAACCTTTCCAATACCCCACCGACGGTATCGGTGATTTCTCCAACCTCCTCGTCCTTCCTGAGGCGATTCACTTGGTAAACCTCGACGAGCAGATTCGAACCATCATCCCCAACGCTGATGACATTTAAAGTTAGTGCTGGGGAGTAAAGTAAATGATGCGCTACTCACAAAGGGAAAGGTCTATCCCAAGATGTCTTATTCTCGACTTCTTTTGCAGTGTCCGTTGACTTCGAGGTTTCGCCTACAGCAAATGCAATACGGAAACGCCTTGCCAATGGGAGCTTGCAAGGTGATTGAGTGTGAAGTTCGGTGTCTGAAAAAGGCCATGTTTATACGTAGGAAGTCCGTCGTAAAGCGCACTTTGGATGGTGAACAATTTCGACCTAGAACCGAGCCCAGCGGCAGTAGATTTGGTGAATAACGCGGAACAGGAGAAGGTTGGGCGTATGAATTGGCTATGCGGTGCCAGTGTGGCGTTGCTGCCATGCTGCAGTCATCACATGACGACTACATACTTCCGGTTATCGGACCGGGGATACGGACGAAACGACTCCCTAGTGACTCGGAACGGTCTCTCGATCTCAGGCCTCAGGCCTCAGGGACAGCGCTCGTCATACGGAGATCCGTCAGGCGGGGAGGTGCATCAAAAGTAGTGATTACTGTAATGTTGATTCCCAGTGCGCCATACAACCTGTCTCGTCCCCGACGTGCATACCAGCCTGAAAGCGACACTGCTGCACAGTAGATTCGTACTTGCATTTTCTAGGTGGATCGCGCGTCGCGAGATAAAGACCAATACAGCATAGCGACAAGCTGCTTCTCAACGGTGTACCATGCATCGACTCATTGGTGACCCTGCCGCAGCCCGCAGGCTCAGGATACCCTTCGCATCATCGCAAGTACATCATGATGCAGCCAGGTGAGTTGACGGTGACAACGAGACGGACCAACGTTATCGTCGATGCTCAGCCAGCACCGGCGCTTTCCAGTTTCGTCTTGCTCCTGACCAACTCGCACTGCACGACACCCGGTCTGGTGGCCAGATCGCGACTCTGAAGCAAGCCGTCTACTCATCACCGAGGAATACCTACGTCGCACAAGCTTGTCCAACCCCGCCCCGTCTTCGTGTTAGAATGGAGCCGTACTGTACCAAGTGACGCCAGGGCCAGATGAACAAATTCATCGGGTCGCTACTGTAGCATCGAGAGAACTTTTTAAATTATGACTCAAAAGAACATACATGTTTACCGTGTCCCGTACTCGTAGCTTGCAGGCCCCAAGCACTCGCGCCCTAGTGCGCAATGCTCATTAAACATCCAATAAACGTCAAAATCTGTGCCACGCCACATCAGATCAAAATCCACGACAAGAGGGCGGACGCACCAAAGGTGGTCGAACGTCCATAATGTCCTCTGGTACGAGGAAAATTAGCGCATTCATCTTCCTTGCGATTGAAATCGCCAATTTCGCTGCCGGTGGCGCGTCAGCATTCCAGACTGACTCGACCATACCACGTCAAGCGTACCATTTTGCCGTCGCTCTTGATACTCCCTACTCGAGTTCACATTCAATACGAGCGCGGGATCGACAATCCCCAGCCGGAGCGCATCAAGGAGGTTGAGAATAAAGATACCCGTCGTGAGCGACCGGATCGTGCGCGCGGCCGGTTTCACTTTTGGACCGTCGTGTCGGCCCACCTGAGCATCCCCTGGTCGGTGATCGGACGTCTGGACCCGGCGAGCGCCGTAAGCGTCTTGGTGTTGAGCCTGTCCCATGTGTGAGGATCCTAGTGGGAATATATGGTATGAGACTCACCGCATGAGTTCCCACACGAGACCAAGAACAAGTGTCCGGGTTCCGTCGACGGTGTCGGCGCCTTGGATCCCGAGTTTGACGGCATAGTTCGTGTTCTCGACCAGCTTGAATTGGGAGAGCGTACTCTGAGTGGGCGTGATCGCAATATCCTCTTGCTCCTCTCCAAAGGATCTTGTCGAAGGCCTGGAGGATGATCAACCATCTTTGAGATTCTCGAACAGGTTAAACACGCCAGGTTCAACGCCGAGCGAGTTGAGCCAGAGCGTGAAGACACGGGCTTCACGTTCGCCTTCGGCATCGAAGTCT
>JBBPOC010001419.1:0-10085 GCA_038091235.1 Tylopilus rubrobrunneus | reverse complement strand
ACGAGATCGAGAACCCGATTGGTAGTTGGAAGGAGTAGGACTCTTTGAAGCGTGGATTTGGGACCTTAGTTGCATCGAGTTGCAACTCATGTTGATCTTGTGTCGTCAGGTGCATAAGATGGATAGTCAACAACAACGAAGCTTCCTTCAACGTCTCTCGACGACCAGTGGTGTCAAAGCTTTGCGGACCTGCAACTCTTCGTTAGCCCGGAAAGATAGCCCGGTGGGTCCTGGACCCACGTTTGTCACGACCATAACCGATTTTTTTGTGTTGTAGAACGGACTGGAGGCGCAGGGTGTGCCTGGAGACCATAAATTAATCGGATGGTCGGATATAGAAAGTAGAGCCTTACAGAGAATCGTATGACTGAGACAGAGAATTCACTTTCTGGATCAGAGAACGTCCCGCTTCATGAATTTCTTGTTCGCTACTGTGATCCGATTCTAGCTTCAGCTGCGCAAGGATATCGTCTTGCCGTATGTGACAGGCAGAATTCACGAGGGTCCGAGAGAGCCTTTCCGCAACGTTCCCAAGGTATTTCAGGGCGAGGACGCGTATGTGGGTGAACGAGGCGTAGAGAACCAAGTTGGGAGAGATCTTCTTCGGTGCCGATCTCCACAATCCCCAGCGCGTCTGTCTGTGCACGGAATACACGACCCCCAATATCCCGGGTCCGATCTGCAGTCACAGCACCGAGCTTGAAAATGATGCATGGGAGCTTCAATCTTTGTCCCGCGAACAATGGCACAGGAAGGCCCAAGAGTTGGTCATATAGTGTCATGGCTGGAGTGGAATTAAGCGGCTTAGCGCGCAGTACAGTGGTAACCTTTTCCATCTCGGCGGTTGCGAGGGGGGGCGGGACATGCACGGGTAGCAAGTGCCTGAAAACGGCGGTATTGGTTGGGAGGCAGCTATTGAAGCTCCCGGATTTTCCGGTCCACGCAACGATGCTCGTGTCTCCAGAACTCGTGAGCAGCTGTGCCAGTAGTCGCCCGAGAGCTTGGTCACCCTCCCCATACATGACCGGCAGGGAGGTCGAGAATATGCCCAGCAAGGAGTACGCCACATCTTCAACCAGGGTTGCTTGCCGCGAGGAAGCTAGACACAGTTTCTCCCGTATATCGTCCAAGCCGGGTTGGAGTGCTGTCAACGCTCGTGCCGAGACACCGGTTGCTTCCTCCATCTCCGAGATGATCTCGGGTGATTCCTTGTGATTAGGAATGTCGAGGTTCATGTACAACTTCCAGTCCCTGGTGTAGAACCGGACCACTTTCGATGCGTGGTATTCCTGGAATGTCCAGGCTCGAGTGTTCCAGATACTCCTCATCAAGTCGCCACGCCGCAAAGGAGAGAAGACGTCAAAGAGGAAGACGACCGTCAAGGTAGAACCTCGGTACCACTTATACATGGCAACAAGGGCTTCTTGGAGGACTACGAGGTCTGTTTTATCGATACAGCATGTATCACTCCATGCCCAATGCAACCCGGCGTCCTTGATTACCCTGCAGAACATCTTGAGTTTGTCGTGGGTGGGCGACTCTTCGAGATTATAGACTATGATGCGCAGGACTTTCTCGAAAAGAGGTTCGTGGTCTTCCCATTTGTGTGAGAACATCCCATACCGATAGTACTCTTTAACGTCATGTTCGATAGAAATATCGTCAATGCTGGTCGTCATGGAGGAGACCAACTTGTGGAAGACAGGGAGTGACTCAAATGCCGCAGCCTGTTCCGATTTGTCGAAAAGCCGGCCAGAGTAGGTGTTGATAAGTACTCTTGGAGAGTCGCGGATGGCATCCTGAACAGCCCTCCGGATGGTTGCTCTCGTGTCCGCTGGGGTGACATATATTTGACGGAGCGCTGGGAGGTAACGTCAGCAGACGAAATTCAGTACAATGTCGGCACAGGTACCGCGAACATCTAAATCAACAGACTGCAATATCCTCAAGTGCATCTCCTCAAGTGCACTGATAGCATTTTGGTAACGTCCTGCCATATGCAATGCAGCATGTTTCCTCTCGTAGCCCCATGGAGGCAGTGGATCCAACTCGATTACCTAGCAAAGATATATTGGCAAGGGTTAGCCCACACGAGACAACGTAACATACCTTGTTCGCGTCATCTAGCGCCTCCACCCACAACCCATTGGCCAAGTATGCCTCGCTGCGCTTGATGAGGAATCTTTGTGGCAAGACTGGATTGAGGGACAAAGCATCTGAATAGTGACAGATGGCGTCATCATGCCGTTTAATGTTCATTGCGGTATCCCCCAGATTATCTAGCCTCGCTAAGTGAAGGTTAACTTTGGCGACACACAAGCTATGTGAGATTACACACCGAAAACCCAGTCTACCTGTTCATCATGTGTGTTCCCGTGCTGAACCAACTCAACCATCATTTGGCGGAAACAATAGCTGGCATCAGTTATGTGGCCGACTGTTTCGAGACGGTCGCATATGACCCGGAAGACCGAGGACCTCGAAACGACGAACTTGAAAAACCAAAGGTCAGCCCCACGAGGCGCTAAAATAGCGAGAAGGCAACTCACGCGAACCGCAGAATGCAACGCATTCTGCCACGAATGATGGGTCAGTTTTGCTTTTGCCCACTCGCTTAATAGTGTGTGCGAGTGGAGCATTGCCGTGTCAGGATCTCGAGTTGTTGTGTCTCTGAGGCTTTCGCACGCGGAGAGGAGTCTTTCAGTAAAGTCTGCAAGGAAGCGTTGAGTTTAGGGAACACGTGCGGGTAGAGTTTCGACTCACGAGAAACCCATTCCGTGATTGATTCGCTCATATAGACATCTTCCGCAAAGGTGTTTACCATTTCAAGAAGAGATTCTCCTGCGTCCTTTCTACGACCAGCTGCAAATGAGGCTTCACAAAGACGCTGACGAATTGTGATGTCAAAATTATCGAATTTCCACCCGGACATCTGTCAGAGTCGGTCAGACAATGACAAGAAATCAGATAACTCGCTAGAGAACTCGCCAATGACACCATTAGGGGCAGTGGATTCCGGTAGTATTGCGCACGTGCACGCTGGAATGACTGTATCGCGTTCTCGTAGTCGCTACTTTCCATGTGTATGTTTCCCATAAGTAGATGCATGTAAGCCTTTTAGGGACGCCCGTTTTGTTATCTGTTGTATGGTAGCTCATTACGGACTTGCCTGTATCGCATAACATGCTGAATTAGAAGGGACCGCAGCAATGAGGTCGTCCATGCGTGAGATTGCGTCAAGGTGCTCTCCGGCCATAAAGACAACGATAGCCTGCTGGAGATGAGTGGGTGTGAGGAAGCCAAGTTCTGCATACAGACCTTGATAAGGAGAAGAAGTGTAACGTGACTTGAATAAAAGTGCTGAAATGCGATGTCGCATGTCCGATATGCCATGTGCCTTTCGCCCTTGATGACATACGCGAGAGATTTTGCGATGAAGGCAACGAGAGAGGGTTGAGTCTTGATGGCCTTGATATGAGATAACGTCGACGTCAGCGTATATAAGATAAACGCGAGGATTACTATATTGGCATCGATGAGAGCGGCATCCGTGTCTTGTAAACGAACGCGTAGGAGAGCTCAAGTAGCAAGTAGATGATGGTTTAAATTTTGAGACCCGAGTATGGCGGTGGTTAGTAATGCATCTGTGTCTTCGAGGCGATCATGCTTCCATGCGTCGAGTGCCGTGCTGTTGATGTGCAAGTTGGGATCCTGGAAAGTGAGGCGTGGATAACATGACGTGAATGAATGCTGATCGGAAAGCGGAACGTTAGACTGGGTATCAATTAATGAAACACGATACTCGCCGTGCGGCAAGAAAGACATCCAATGGTAATTTTCCCATCATTTTCACCGATTACGAGAGAATTACTGTCTGGAGATATTGCGATTGCACGTATTTCTTCAGGACATTCGATGAGCCCAAGCTGCGAGTGGCTTGATATGTCCCAAAAGGTGACAGTACGGGCTGTGGAATATGCGATGAATTTGCCGTGTTTAGGCAGCGCAAGGCACGAAAAGTAGTCACTACCGGGGACTGGCCATTCAGAGACCGTTGAGCCGGTGGACGTGTCTAGTTGCTGAATTGCATTGTCAGATACGACGAAGACGTGGTTGTTGGACCACAGAAGACCGTTGTTGAAAAAAGAGGTCACCATTACCGGAATGTCGACGAGTAAACGGCCATCGTTGCCTGTCCAGACCCGAACAGAGTTGGGAGTCGCGGTCGCGATACGGTCGCCTGCCGGCGAGTACTTGGCTGCAATCACCGAATGCGTGTGTTTGAGGGTATGACTCTTTTCCCCACTTGCGACGTCCCAAATCGTGGCTGTGCTCAAGGACCCAGAGACGAGCTTTGTCGAATCTGGAGAGAAATCAACAGCGCGGATCTTCCAGGAGTCTCCAGGGTCACTGTGCCACCCAAGGTGTGACCAAGCTTGTTCGTGTGTCCTGGCGTTCCACATAAACAACTCGCCTTG
Source organism: Tylopilus rubrobrunneus (assembly GCA_038091235.1). Taxonomy (NCBI): domain Eukaryota; kingdom Fungi; phylum Basidiomycota; class Agaricomycetes; order Boletales; family Boletaceae; genus Tylopilus; species Tylopilus rubrobrunneus. The sequence continues at coordinate 5,607 of JBBPOC010001419.1, read as the reverse complement.
CCATGTCCCCCCCGCAATCCACTTGCCGTTATTCGACACAGCGAAACAGCGGACATTCCTCGCTCTAATCGTCGCCATTCGTTGACCATCTTGGACTTGCCACACTCCGGCGTTCTGCCATAATCCACCGGCCAATAGATGCTTTCCATTCGCGCCGAATGCCAGCGCACGTAGTTCTTCACTTGCCTTGATTTCGTTGGGCAGGGGATGCCCTTCCAAGGAGGTCAGTCTCAATATGGCCCCATCTTGTCGGTACGCACCAGTCATCGTCGAAGATGTGGACATGAACAGTAGAGTCCAGCGGTGTGATGATGAGAGCCAGAAGGCTTTCGTCCGCCCGCGCTATTCGCATTTCACAGCCTCCTCTACTACATAATAGTACTATCGCTTGCCTTGAACGGTGTTGGACTTACCTCACCCAGACCTGTGAGAGGCAGACTTCTTGAGGCGATATGTACATACGCGTAGAACATAAGTGTGCCTCAGAGTAAGTACGAGAAGGTACTTGACTCGGATGCGCGTGACAAAGCAAAGCGCGCACGTGACTCGCATAAAACACGCTGCCGACGCGTTCGAGTCTGACTTCAACGCTTCGATCATGACCAAGGGTACTTCGCTCGCTAAAAATCAAAAGTCCCTCACATCGTTCTTTGGCGGAGGCGATAAGAAACCTGCCAAACCCTCGATCAAGAAATCCGCCAAGTCCACGAAGAAAACCGACGACGAGTCAAGTGCTGACGAGGCTCAAGACGATGCAGAACATGAGGTCTCGGACGAAGATGACAGTCCAGCCCAGCACTCCAAGACAGTCGGCAAGATAGAATCTTCTGATCTTCCCCCTCTCAACCACATCCCCACCATGTTTTCTGACCTTGTATCCCGCATCCCCCAAATAAAGGGCGTCGCAGAACGCACCAGAGGCAGAAAGCTTCGCGTCGCCACCATGTGTTCCGGCACAGAGTCTCCTCTCCTTGCTCTAGACCTGATATGCCAGTCAGTCAAGGAGCAGTATGGCGTCCCATTGGAGTTCGAACACGTATTTTCATGCGAAATAGAGCCGTTCAAGCAGGCGTACATAGAACGCAATTTCAGGCCGCCCCTACTGTTTCGTGACGTGTGCGAACTTGGGGACGCTGAAGCGTACGTGCCCTTGCTCGACGTCGCTGTGAAATTCTAATGTGTTTACCAGCACCACCGCATATGGTGCATTAGCCCCTGTCCCTGGCGATGTGGATTTGCTCGTCGCGGGCACGTCTTGTGTCGACTATTCCAATCTCAACAACGAGAAAAAAGGAATTGACGGCGGAGGAGAGTCAGGACGGACATTCCACGGCATGATGTCTTGGGTCACTACTCACAGACCGCCTCTAGTCATTCTGGAGAACGTCTGCTCTGCACCATGGGAGAAGGTCAAGGAATACTTCGAACGCAAGAAATACAGCGCCGAATTTATGCGACTGGACACGAAACATTTCTATATCCCACACACCCGCACCCGTGTTTATTTACTCGCTGTCGACAAGCGGCTTTCCCGGTTACCGGCCGAGTGGAAGGATTGGGTGACGAACAAACTCAAACGTCACGCCTCCTCGACTTTGGACGCATTCCTTCTCCCATCAGATGACTTACGCATTCACCAAGCAAGAGAGATGCTCGTTCGAGGTAGCGGGATGTCGGATTCGCGCACTGGACGAATCGACTGGACAAGGTGCGAATCAAGACATGCGCGTGCCAGGCTTGAGGAAGGTTTAGGTCCCAAGCGCCCCTTGACAAACTGGGAGGAAGGTGAGTCCATTGTATTGGTTCGCGATTTGTTACCTCATGTTGTGAATTTAAGGTGGTGCTTGTCGTTTGCCAGACTTCGCTTGGCAAGATTGGGGAGTACGGCAAGTCGAGCGTGTTTGGGATCTGCTGGACATCAGTGTTCTTCGTTCCGCCAAGATCGGCGTCGATCCGTCTTATAAAACGTGAGTTTGTGTTATGTATGAGCCATGCTGCTGTTGTGATCTGCTCACGCCCATCTTAGCTTTGTCTGGAATCTCTCGCAAAACGTTGACCGCTCCACCGGCTCAAGCAAGGCGGGTATATGTCCCTGCCTTACTCCATCCATGATCCCTTATATCACCAATCGTGGTGGACCTATGGTTGGGGTCGAGGCATTAGCTATGCAGGGTCTTCCAGTGGACAAACTGCTTCTTACACGTGAAAGCCAGGACGAGCTGGCCGATCTCGCTGGTAACGCCATGTCTTCAACAGTCGTGGGATCTTGTATACTCGCTGCCTTGGTTATCGGCAAGGATCTTCTGAAGGCCGGAGACGATAAAGAGACTTACGAGATGAAGAAGCTCGATGTCGAAGCTCAAGGAGCAAACGAGGAGGCTATGGACGTCGATTCCACATCCAAGTCCTCTGTGGAAGACCACATTTCTGGCATCGAGCAGCTGGAAGAACAGCCGTTGGATTTGTCCAAGGTGGACACGGACTCGCTGAAGGACATTCTCGACCATGCGGCTCGAAGTGTACGGCTTTGTAGTTGCGAGGGTCGCAAAGATATTACGACAAGGGAGCTACTTCGCTGTAAGGACTGCGGGTCGTCCTCCTGCAAGAAGTGCGCTGGACGTCCCGAGCACAACTTCGAACCGCTCGATGTGCGGACAATTGCGCGTATACTCCCCGGAACATTCGTCAGGCAGCTCAAATCCGTGCTCCCTATGTGCTTATCGATCGCCGATACCACTGTGGAACACCTTGATAACCTCAAGTCCGCTGCCAACATAACTATACCAGAGAAGCGCTGGGTTAGTTGGCGCTCTGCGGTTGTTCGCGCTACGGGCTCCGAGTTGCGTTTCGTTGAGCTCAAGAGGCAGGAGGTTTGGTCTGCGGTTTATCAGTCTACGTCCGCTTCTTTCGAGCTCTACCTCGACTCCAAGCAGACGGAGTGGCGACTGTATGCAACCCCTCTAGAGAGCGAACCTGCAAATGCAGAGATCCGTCGTCTCCTACAGCTACCTGTTGCGAGATTCAAATGCCAAGGCGGTCTGCTTCAAGGTCACTGGCAGTTCGCGTTACCCTACAACGGCGAGATCACTGTGACTGTGACTGGAAGCGAGACACTTGTGCCTTCCTGGGGATCCCGGCTTGGCTTATTGGGGGAAGAATTCAGGGAGGCCCGTGTCCATTCCCATCTGAAAATCTCTGTACCAGCAGACAAGGTGTCGTTGCTCGACCGCGACATCTCTGGGACCTATGCTCTCTTGGACAAGTGCGGCACGGCTTGTGGCGCCCTTCACAAGTGCGAACCCATTCCGGAGGACGCCGATCTTCCGCCGTTGTTCATGATGCTCGACCCTACGCGGTGTGGTGACGCCAGAGACGATCAATTCGTTTTCACGACCACCGTGCGGAGATACGACTATGGCGAGTTTCGGCCGATTGTCTGCAAGCTTGCCAGTTCGTGGAGACAGTCAGATACTCAAGGAGAGAAAACAATCGCATGCCACATCCCCATTCTTTGGGTGTCTTCGAACAAAGTATCGCTGCGGGTAAGCTTGCGTCACTCTGTTTATCTTACGCTATGGCTAATTTGTCGCGTAGTCTTCCCAGCTTACTGGGGCACATTTCGCCGTTCCCCGGGGTTCACTACAAGTCACTGCCAACACAGATGCCTGTGCCAGAGCAGTCGCCTTGTTGTCTTGTTCAGCACCTCTTTCTGATGATGCTGGTCCCGAGTGGCCCCGTCAGGCATGGAGGGAAGTCGACAAGCTCAACGAACGCACGACGTTTAGATCATTGGCTTGGCTGCTCGAACGTATTCGGCATGTCGACGACAATCTACAAACCTGGCAGCAAGCCGACATTCCCGAGGATCTGCACCAATGCCAGCGGTGTGCTCCGATGCCTCCCGCCATCAAGTGGAGCAAGACTGGAAAGAAGATCGTCGCCATTGAAGATCCACAAGAAGCCGGGCAATACGAGCGCGATCTGAAGCTTCGTCCTAGTCCTTTCGTCACTCAGCTACGTTTGGAACAGAACGTTGGCGTGGTTAAAGTCGGCCTCAACATTGCTTCGTTACTTCATCGTGCGCTGTCTCGCCTTCCTTCGGAGAACCGTCCAGAGCGACCTTCGTTTTCATGGCGATTGGACACCGACTTTGCTCCTGCGGTCAAGATTCAACTCCCACCGTTCACACTTAGGAGCAACAGGGCCGACCCGGAACACAGCCAACCACCTAATTTCAAGCTCGACCTTCGCAAGGAGCAGCTGCGTTCCTTGACCTGGATGCTCGAACGGGAGGCCGTTGATGCTGCTCCATTCGTTGAAGAAGAGATTTCAGAGGCGATTCTCGAACCTCTGGGCTGGCGTGCAGAGGGTCGCGCGCAGCGGCCTGTCAAAGTCAGGGGTGGCGTCCTCGCTGACCAAGTTGGATATGGCAAGACCGCAATCACTCTTGGTCTCATCGACTGTTCGTATCAAAAGGTCAAAAAGGAGTTTGAGAGTAAGAAAGACATTCCCGGCAAAGTTCCTGTCAGGGCCACGTTGGCCATCGTTCCACCACATCTCACTCGACAATGGCAGTCAGAGTCCAGAAAGTTCGCGCCGGGCCGTTTCAAGAATGTGGTGGTCATCTCCACTGCCACTAACATCAACTCGTTGACCATCGAAGCGGTCCAAAAGGCCGATCTTGTCATCGTCGCGTCGAATTTGTTCCAGAGCGCGGTTTACCTGGGAAACCTCGAGTCTTTCGCGGCTGGGGGGACGCTTCCATCTCAAGACGGTCGATATTTCAATGCTCGGCTGGAGATATGTCTCGAAGCTTTGAAGAAGCAGGTGGAACGTCTGAAAACAGAGGGTCCTAACAGTGTTATGAAGGCGATACGTGAGGCACGCAGACGTGGTAGGTCCTCCTTGCTTCCTATTCCTGTAGCCGGGATTGACATTTGTCTTAGAGGAAGAACTGGAAGCACAAATTTTCCTTGCGCCGAAACGCCTCGTTGGCAAGTCTTATGCGCTCGCTACGGAGAAGGAAGAACAAGAGGCAAAAGCTAAGGCTAAGTCTGTTTCTACAAAAGAACACTTTCCTGCCAAGCCCACGCGGACAGGCGAGGTCCCCGAAGTCGTCCTCGGTGCTCCAAACTCCAAGAAATGGAAAGCCAAGGAAGCTGATGGGAAGTCAGATGAGGAAGTCACCGTCCCCAGGCCCAAGAGAGGGAATGCCAGAAAGGTGGTCATTAATTCCGACGACGACGCGGAGGGTGATGACGGCAGTGACTACGAGGACAAGGACGTACCAGATGAAGGAGAGCCCGGCCCTAGCGAAGACGACGATGATGTGCCGAGCGTCAAATCAAGGGTTTCTCGTGGTAAACCTACACCCCCACCCACGTCAGAGGAAGATAACTCGATGATCGAAACATCTGACGACGATGACGAAGAAGAATCTCAAAAGCGCAAGCCCCAACTCAAGGCGACTGGTAACAAGGGAAAGGGAAAGGGAAAGGGAAAGGCCAGCACGAGCCTGTCGAGATCAGATGATGACAGTATGGACATCGACGAGCCTCCCTCCTCTCCCTCTTCCGAAAAGTCGGGTGGAAAGAAGAGAAAGGCGAC
>JBBPOC010001418.1:0-10088 GCA_038091235.1 Tylopilus rubrobrunneus | reverse complement strand
CCGTGCATGAGTATATTTGCGCGCAAAGAGGAGTCGCTACGTACCGTATTTATGCCTGCTTATGCTATGGTGTTCTGGGCCCTTGTGCTAGACGGGAAAGCGAAAGATGAAGGTGGTCACCCCCTCCAAATTATTGTTGGACGCATAACTCGGTGCCAGGACATTCCCCCTGTTGAAGAAGTATTGCTGGGCCAAAGACAAGGGTCTAAGCATCAGAACGAACCGAAAGACGTGCCTTGCGGTCCAGGCATGATTATCTTGCGTTGGAGAAAACCTATCTAGAACACAAGCGTCAAGAAGTACCCAGGCAATAATATCGCTTGACCTATGTGCTGTAGCGAAGATGTCCTCAATATAGCGGCAGGTACGATACCTGCTGTATTGATAAAATCTTGACACAGCATGCATGGACGTCACGGCCTCCCGCCGCGCATGAATATAGGAGGACAGGCTCACCTTGGTCCACCTCGTTCCACCTCGAACCACACCACTCAGGTCTGAGCCCATTATGCTCGAGACAAATGATGTTCAACTTGAAGTTGCTGATTCGGTGTGTCCCACGTAATCGAGACCCAACACAGCCAAACAACCTGCCCCGCCCCGGCCAACTGGCATGCGGCCCTCATCAAACAGCTTGGACTCTCAATAGTTTTTCGACGCTCAACTTGACTCACCTCTGGATTGGTACGAGCTATGGGTGGCTTCAAGTCCTCATTTGACCGCCCCACCCACAAGAACCCTGCTTCCCAGATTCGGGAGCGTCATCAAAGATGCCCCATTGACACGATTTGGATCGAGATTATCCGCCACTCTGTTTCCAGACTGGCTCACTGCTCACCCGGATTTAGATCACTGAAGGGGTAATACTCGTGGACGTGCTGGTCGAACCATCACAGCTTAGGCAATCAGCATCGCTCAAGATTGCGCAGCCTGCTTCCATAGGGTGATCACCCTGAATTTCGAGGGTGCTGTCCAGGTTGACTAGATAACTTATCAGACTGATCGTCAATTGCAAGGTTGACAGGCTTGTTGCTTTTGGAATCAGCTGCATCGATGTCACCCCGATCTTCGGGCCTCGTTCAGACGCAAGCAATGAGGCGGTCTAAAATGGTGGGCTTCTCGGAGTGATCATCAGGGAGTGTTTCTGCAGCGTTCCAATGCTTCACGATGAATTCCTCCAGGTCAGGTGGGCCCCAGTTCACCCGAAACGGGCTTCGAAGTACTTGCCGAGGTTGGTGGTTTGTCGGAGTGACCATCGGGAATGTGTGAAACGGCTTCCTGTTGCCTTGAAAGCGCTTGATCGAGGTCATATAGCTTCCCAAGACGCTCAAAACGATGGAAGAATGAGGTTCCCAAGCTGCTCAACCAGACGTGCACGCAAGGGTGGCCGTCGGGGGGTTGACTAAGAGCGGAAATGGGTTCCCTCTGATGCTCAAAGCGGCGCCGCATTTCCGAGGTCATTGAGATAAGAGTGTGCATCGAGGGTGGGATCAACACCATCCCTGTGTGTTGAAAGAGCTTCTCCAAGATTACTTGGCTCTCTGGAGTGCTTGAAACGAGTCAAGTTGGAGTTGCCGAGGTTCTTTAAAAGAACAGGTTTGTGGTTGGGATAGTCTGGGATGAGGTTCAGAGCATCTTTGTATGTTGATATCGTTCTTTCGAGATCGCTCACGTCCCCGAGGCGCTGGGAGCGGACGTGCAAAGAGTCTCCAAGGTTTTTCAAAGGATGCTTTTATCTGGGTGATTGTCGGGGGTCAGGCACCGCTGACCCTCGAAATTGCTGCCTCGAGGTCGTCAAGTTCACCCGACGTACGAAAGGAGTGGTCCCCCAAGTATACAAAACGCGCTTTCAACAACCTTCCAAGGTTGTTCAAATGAAACGGTTTGTGGGGATCGCAGTTCGGTGCATCGAAATCGCCTCTTCGAGGTCGCGCGACTCCTCGACGTGCTCGAAACGAGTCTGCAACATATTGGCAAGGTTGTCTAGGTGGACGGATCTGTCCGGGCGATCTTTGGGGGTGAGGTCAAGCACCTTGAAATGGCTTCACGAAGGTCGCCAAAATTCCCATGACGCTCGAAACGAATGGACATGGAGTTGGAAAGATTCTTGATATGGCGGCCACTGTCCGGATGACCAGAAGGAGTGAGGTTGACAGCGTTTCTGTGTGCGGAGATTGCTTGGTCGAGCTCACGTTACTCCCCGACGGTGCTTTCAAGGAGTTCTCGAAGTTGCCAGAAGGATGTGTCAATGTGACTCCCAGCGTGGAGTGCCGTGCCGTCCCTGTAAATTACAATTACCTCCTCGAGGTCATAGAGGTACCCTTAGTGCGGATGGAGGTGGAAAGGTTGTTTGGGCGAGTAGCTTTGTCTGGACAACCAGGAGGGGTAAGGTCGACGGCGTTCCTGTGCATTGAAATCGCTTGATCGAGATCGCCGAACTCCCCGGCGCGGTCGAAATGCGCTTTTAATGAGTTCCAAAAGTTGTTTAGATAGGCAGATTTGGAAGCGTGTCCTTCGGATATGAGGGTAAGAGCATCCACAAGGTTACCAGGCTTTCCTTGACGCTCAAACAGAGCAAAGACGGAGTTGGTGAGGTTGTTTCAGCGGGGAGATCTATCAGAGTGGCCAAATGGGGATGAGATCGAGGCCGCTCCTGTGCATTGAAAGTGCCTGGATGAGGTCATGTAGATCCCCGAAGCCGTCGAAACGGGCCTTCAAGAAGTTCCCGTGGTTGTTTCAAAGGATGGCTTTGTCAGGGTGACCTTCGGTAGCGAGACCAACGGCAGCCCTGTAATCTGAGATCACCTCTTCGAGGTCATCAAGCTGCCCTGGGGTCTCGAAAGGCCCAGGTTGCTCAAACGGCTGGGTTTTTGAGGATCATCGTCGGGGGTGAGGCCAACGCTGTCTATACAAATCGATATTGCTTATTCGAGATCGCTGCGAGGCCCGCTAGCGTTCCCAGGTATTGGGGATCGAAACCCAAGTTGCACCTAATTGACGCCTCCGGAGCAGCAGCGCGATCGAGATTATGATTCTGGAGTGACCGGACTGCCACTGGGAAGCGAACCACCAACTTGTCAATAGGATTTTCGATCGTTGCTGAAGGCGAAACTAGACTTTTCCATGAGCATGTTTTATGAAGAGCGCTTCTTGATCCTGATCTACCTGATCTGAAGAACAGCGCGCTTCCTGTAGCAGGTCCTTGGGCACCGCCGCTACGTCGTTTCCTTCTCTTTGTCCGTCACATTCCCTGCAAGAGCCGGCCTCAGATAGTGCCATAGACGTCTTCACTAGTTAGTTGTATTTCGCTGAAAACGGATATGTTTGAGTTGGTGAACAGCCTGAGAACGAAAATAAGCAAACTAACGGATGGTTCTGATTCCGATTGCGAGATACCGGAGAGCATCCGACTCGTTATTTCAGACGGAAAACAGACGCACGGAAGAAGAGTGTGAGGAAGTCCTGGATCAGCTGCTGTGTGCAAATCAAAGTATGGGTTGACTACTACCAAGTGGCACGGAGCCCTTCTTGAAGTACTTCAACTGAGCATGCCCATCGGGTGACGCCGAGTCAAGGGCGGAGCCAAGAATGCATGTCATGAACGATCGACAGTTGTCGGACATCACACGACGACAACCTCTGAGGTAGTAACCTCCTGAACGACGACATCTCGTGCGCGTGACGCTGTCATAGACAATTGTCACAAGGCCTCTGACGTGTTCGAGAACGGCATCGTGAATCCTACGTCCAGCGACACTCCGCTCTGAACAATGCCACCTCGGACCCACCTCAAACTGTAGCAAAGACGTTGTCGACACATCCACGTACGGAGTGACACGTGTTGCATCGACAACATCATTTCTACAGCGCTTACTGGCATGCATGGGCCCGTCCCTGCCACCTGTCGCCCAAGACAGACCCCCGGCGGGAGGCATTGATGTTTTATGTATATCGGCAGATGCGTCCATGCAATACCCTCGCGCACAGGTAAATTGAGTCCACGTCACAAAGTCCCCGATGGCCCATTATATGGATGTGTGCCAAAGTGAGCCCATGCATTCCGAGTCAAGCTATCCACGTACCTAGTACGCGCATCCGAGGGCCCCCTTGCCATCCAGCGCACCTTCCTGTTCGCGGGCTCCAACCATTGGCACGTCCTGGCCCGCGAACGATCTGGCACTACACGACACGTATTAGAGGGATCAATGATCATCACTGGCATAATAGGATTGGGCTCAACTTGAACTTGTCACCTCATCGTGCCACGTCTACCTACCGATGGTCCAAGCGACGATCAACGTCGCCGTCGTGGGTGACGTGCGGGGTCGCTAAGAGAGAGACTAACAGTCGTGGGATAATAATCGGCAAGACTCGGGAACGAGCGCAGACAAGACATAAGATCGAATATATACGAAATATGAAAAAAGTGGGGTCGACGAGCCATCGATAACGCCATCGCGACGACGCTCGACGGCCGCCGTTAACTTGAACTTGCCTCAAAGTCTGCATGCATGCAGCGCACTTGAGCCTAGAAGCCCGAAGATCGGAACCGCTTTCGGCCGATAAGACGGCTGGCTGAGGTCACCCGTCTGCCACAATTACAACGTGCATGAACACCAGGTCACACAACGCACACACGTGTAATACAGTGGGGCGCCACGTCTTACGGCGGCCGCTATCAAATTTACATCGTCTACCATTACGACGCCATATTCAAGAAGAAGCAAAGGTAAAGAAAGGAACGGGAGACGACAGATCGTCGTGCATGAGCAATCCATGTGGGGGAGAGCATGCCAAAAAAACAGACACGAGTCCTGGGGGAGTACTACTCTAGGCGAGGGGAATAAGTCAAGGAAAGGTATCGATGAGGTATTACCATAGAGGGAGCGAAAATTCAAATCCAATATCAAACGAAGGAAACAACACACGTCCCGTCCTGTCGTCCAATGCCCAATTCAAAAAAACGGGGTCAACGTGCCTTGACCTGCGCCCTCATCAGCTTTAGTTCCAAACCAGAGCATGACCCACGCACCAAAAGAAAACCAGCCTCACGAAGCCCACCGAAACAAACCCTTGAGCGTCGCCTTGAACCGCGACTCGCCCTTGGGCCTGGGCTTGCTCGCTACGACAGTAGCCCCCACGAGCGCATCCACGCTCCCATCGCGCCTACGCATCGCCTTGGCCTCCTCGATAAATTTGACCGCCACCTCGCCCGTGCCTGCTGGTGCTGTCTGTGGTCGGTGCCGCTTCCGCACTTTGTGCGGTGACACGGGCGGCGAGGGCAGTTGCGGCGGAGTCACCATCGTTGGTATCGGCATGGGCATGGGCATCATATCGGGGATCGCTGTCGTCCACGGCGCCTTGGGCATCACAGCGACCCCATTCGACATCGGACTCAAACTTGGATCGTGTCTTGCAGGCGGGACGCCACCCACCACGACGGCCGCAGCAGGTAGCACAGGGACCGATGCATGCCGCTCACTCTTGTGCTTTTTGGCATACCGTGGCACGCGCACCTCGCTTCCACCTGGCGACCTTCCAGACGACGAGACAGGAACCGTCACAAGCGGAACCGTAAACATGGGGTGCATCTCCGGCATCGGCACAGGCGATGGCAACTGATGCCCACACATCGCGCATGCATGCGCGATTTCCTCCCCAACCCAATCCTGATCGCGCTTATCGCCCACGACTACCGGTGCAGGCGCAAGCGCAAGCGTCGGCGACGCCGAGCGCGACGACGTTGTCGAGGCAGGCACAGTGCTAAACGAGATATAGGACCCTGATGTCTCCGTCGCCGTCGAGCTTGCCGTACCTGGTCGCGACGTCCCAGGCCGTAGATACCGCTCGTCCGCCTCCGACGTCTCTCCCCACCGCGCGAGCGGACTAGACGGGTGCTTGCGGTGCATGCACAATCGGGACGTCCGACCTCCTTCGGGCATTCCTTCCGATTCTTCCTCGGACGTGTCCGTGTACGAGGCCTTGAGCCCAGAGGGACGGGGTACGAATTCCCCAACGAGGCGCATGCCCGAGGGGGTATGTGGCGAACTCGACCCCGCCGACGACGTACTCCCGTTCGTGATCAAGCTTGGCGTCGAGTAATCCCCCCTGAGCGTGCCCTCCCACCCACCTTGCGAGGCCGCGGCCGCCATCTCCTGCGCGGTGACCCGTCGCATCATCGGCACCGACGATCGCGAGCCCCGTCCGGAATCGGTGGGGCCAGAAGACGCGCCTGAAATGGTAGGTGTCGTCAGATCGTACGTGGGCACAAGCGTGCTCTGGCTGCCTTGGGTGATTGTTCGGATGCTAGTCGAAGTGCTATCGGTACCGCTCTCGGCGAGTTTGATGATACCCTTGACTTTGCTCGGCTCGACATTCGGCGGGGCTGTGTTGGATTTCTCGCGTTTGGGACGATGAAAGGCAGGCGAGGGAAGAAACGAAAAGGTGTATCTGCGGGATGTACGGGAAGTTGATGGTGCCGATGCAGGGCCCGGACTCGGAGTCATCGAGGGTGAGGCCATTTTCTTGGCAGAACCATTGGGAACGGGTTTTGCGTGGCTATCAAGATGTGCAGATCCGTTTGCGATAGGCGGCACAGCATCGGGAACAGCGGTTGCCGGTGTAGCCTTGGTCGGCGTCACCGCACTTCTCTCCACGGCGGCCACCCTACCACCCGCGGCGACCACCCCACTCTTGGTGGGACTCGATCCCTTGGATTTCCACGGCAACAACGACGATAAGCGGTCCTGATTCTGCGACTGCGATTGTGGCTTTGCCTCCTTGACCGTTCCGAGACCCGGTGGTCCAGGGACCGTCATCGACCCACGTGACGATCCTGGCCGCGACTTGGTCAATCTCCGTCGCCGAGGCACTGGCGGCGGTGACACCTCGACCTTGTCCGAGATGCGCACCATCCTGACGTTGCGCTTCGCCTTGCGCCCCTGGTCATCGGGATCCAACACCGCAGCACGCCCATCGATGACCTCGATGCCCGTGCGTGCGCGCGTCGACGTGAGACTGAGGTCCTCGAGGCTCTGCGTGGCCACCGGCACAGCCGACGAACGCGGAGGAGCGTCCACGTGGGTGTGTCCATTTACAGCAGTCACCTGACTCTCGTCCACCATGTCGTAAAACAACGTGTGGCCGCTCGCTTGCGATGCCACCGAGAGACGGTGGGCCTCGTTTGTGTGTGAGACGGAGAGGCGCTGCAGGGATGTGCTTTCTTGTGAGAGACGGTTCATAGCTTCGAGGAGGCTGAGGCGGGCGCCGTTGGAGAGCCGGTCGGGGTAAGATCGGCGACGACAACGGGGGCGGGGACGTGCGGGTGTCAGGTTGGGGTCGTCGTCAGAGGACGAGGCGCACGAGTAAAACGTGCCCGCGGAGGATTTGGGCGAGATGGGTGGATGAGCGGCGAGTGGGGACGATCGGGGTGGGGTATTGGGGCGCGAACGGGGCCGTCTCTGTGTTGGAGAGGACGGACGGGGGGACATGGCAGTTTGAGGAAGAGGTTGGGAGGGAGGGAGGTCGACTTGAGGCTGCGATGGGCCTCGGCGATCAGCAGAGCTGTGATCACCAGATGAAGATGGGGCCCGGCGGACGTCCTCTGATGGGGGTGGTGACACCTTGACGACTGGGACGCCGTTTGGCTTCTGGAATGTGGACGCGGGGTTATCGATAAAGGTGACACGGTGAGAGAATGTTGGCTGTTCTTTCTGCTTTACATTTCCCGTGGACTCTCTGGCCTTCTGCTTGCGATATTCCCTAGCGCTGAGCGGCATAACGACCGCTGGCGAGGCCATGGCGAGCCTCGAAAACTTGGGCGTTTCTGCTGGACCAAAGGGAGAAGATGACATCCAATTGGAAGAAGGGTCACGTGACGCCGAGGGTGGTTGTTTGACAGTGTTGTGTTCGGCATTGACAGCGGGGAACATGGAACGCGTCGGTCGCGAATATATCGGAGGGGCGGCCCCGGCGGGCAACGACGCCGGACGCGGGTGGCCATGGGAGACGGTACGAGGACGGGGCGTAGGGGTGATATCGACCACGTTCTTGGGCGCAGCAAAGTTACCCTGAGCCGAGGTCGGGCGAGATAGCTTGGACGGCCGTTTTGGACGGCTTGGATAACTCTGGGAGCTTGTGTGGCCATGGGAGGACGAGGTCCCATGAGCGCCCGTGCCTGCAGTCAAGGACACGGACGAGGTGCTCGCATCACCGTCGACCAGGAAGAGCGCTGAGGCGGAGCTGCTGTTGTTCCTCGACCTGTCGTATCCGGAGGCGGAGGCAGAGAGAGAACCTGTCTGGGATATGATCGACAACGAAGATATGGAGCGAGCGCGCGGGGGGGTCCGAGCGCTGTCATCGATGTCACCTTCCTGGGACTCTTCGGAGGACTCTAGAATAACAGGGGGGAGCGTTGAAAAGGCAGGACCGGCGAGAGGCGAGGAACGCCACGGGCGGGTGTACATCCCACTTGGGGGTGGCCATGGCGGAGTAGCGCGCGGTGTGCGGGTCTGTACCGGGATGAGAAGGGAAAATTGAAGACGTGGCTCGAGGAGACTTGCCTGTGCAATGGACGTGGCCTGAACTACGGTGGCCATCGCCTCGACGCGGTGGAAGGAAGAATAATAAGGGGGCCCGATTAAAAGTATATGTATACGGTTTCACTATCTTTCAGGGAAGAGCCCTGGTAAAGTCTAGACTACCCGGTAAGATGAACGCGTGAACACCGCCATGCCTTGAGGCTGATGAGCCGTACTATGTACCTGTTCAGATCGAATCTGCCATCGCTACCCGTCGGACGAACAAAACCAATCCAATAATGATTCAGCACTGCAGATATGACGGTATAACGTTGATGCGGCAGTGACCAGTGTTCGAATGTCTACTTGACAGATTTACCCACGTCGTCATGATTTTTCTCACTCGTTCAAATTGGGTCACCCCAACGCCGACATGGATGGCATAGCGGTCAAACATTCGCCTCCGCGGCCATGTTGCATACAAGAAGGGCCATTAAGAGGCTAGTGCTCCTCTGCCCGAAACACCTTCCATTGATCCACACTCGCCGTCCTTTTCGTCTCTGTGTCAGACTGACCCTGAAATGCTCTAGCCGGCGGTATCTCCCGAGCGTCGATAAAAATGGAATTTTCGTACGGCATCTCGAGAATGTCGGCCACCCTTCGAATCACAGCAACGTTCCGCGGAAGCTCTCACCTTGTCCACTGTCCACACACACGTCCTCGATCTCTGTTTTCAACGTGGACCGGCATCTTGATAATCCGATCAGTGACGGCGCTTAGGCACCGAGAGATATTAAACAACTTTGGACGCTTATCCGAGCACAGCGCAAATGAAATGGGCCGGTGGTCCGGTGTTACCGGTCCGGGTAAACCCTTGGACCCTGAGTGAGCTGGAGGGTACATCACTGGGCGCTGTTCTTAAGCTTAATGAATGCAGGTTATAAATGGAGTACACAAGAGTTCGCGGGTTCCATCGATAGGCTCGCGATAGTCTTCAAGTTCGAAGACCGTTATCTAAAATGGAGAATGTGTCCTGCTTTTTTTTTGTTCATCCAAGTTCAAGTTCGCCCCCCATTTTTTTTTCTGAGTGTGTGCGTGTCCATATATAATATGTTGGTCTCGCCAGGGCAATGCCATTGCCGACGACGTCTTGATCATCACCATCACCACGAGTAAGTCGTCCTGCCAATGCACACGATGTGGATATGTGACGACGGGGAGATCTGACCGTGTAATATGGCTGCGATGACTCACCGCGTTCCTACTATGTGCGGCGTGGCGATAATGGGTATACATATATAACCCCTGAATTTCGTCAAAGGCCCCATGCTGTATTGTATGGTCCGCCGGGTGTGTGGATGGGACTGCCCTGAACGTTAACGAGGTACGCGGTTCCTAATTATTCAAGGGTAAGACATCCAGGGGAATGTACTCGAAACGGAACAATAGCCCCTAGCCACGTAAACTAGGCAGTTTGTTTCCACACCCTCCTTGGTGACGACCGCACAACGCAGCTGAATGATGGCCAGTCCACGCCAAAAAATGGTCCTCATTGCGCAACCCAACGAA
>JBBPOC010001417.1:0-10088 GCA_038091235.1 Tylopilus rubrobrunneus | reverse complement strand
CTTGTTGAGGGTCGAGGTCGAGGTCAGAGTGCTGCATGTTCGTCGGCTTCGAGGATGTGGAGGAAAGCGATAATCGAGATTTCCATATATACTCGACATGTCACACGAGAGCCTCTCCGTTTCTCAGGACCATAACCTAGTACTACTACGTAGATATGACCGGACATGCGGTCACTGACCTCGTTGCTACCGAACGTCGGCATTGCATGACACAGCGTATCCGTCAACCGAGCCATCCTGTGAAGCGGCCCCTGCACGAACTCAATGGGTGGGTTTTCATCTCCGTAGCAGTTAGCCAGGGAAGTTGTTGTCCCCGAGCCCCTCCGGTGATTTTTCCCTCTTTCAACCTTGGCTAGATGATCCGTGCCGGGTGGATGTTTTTATTCACCCCGCGAAGACAATTGACAACCGGAAAAATGACATCACACTCTTCCCCACACCTCTCAACCTCGTTGGAGCAATCACAACGGCGATCACATCATCCCTTATATTCTCTGCTGTAATCACCTAGGAACACCCATTCAACTTGGAACATCGCTTCGTGATCGGAAATCACATTTCTTCCCAACCTTCCGCTCTGACGGCGTCGCGGATCCGCGCAGTCCACGTATGTATACAATGTCAGAGCTCATTCTGGCTTTTCTGCGCTAGTTGCTTCTCCAAGTTCCGGTATGACGCTTTCTCCGAGGTTTTCCAACCTTGTCTCCGTGGAGCGAAGATGCATTTGTCTTGAAATGCCGAACTTGAAACTCAGATAATGTGCATAGGCGACCTCCATGTTACTCATTCTCACAAGCTAGCCAATCATCGCTACGCGGTTTCAGTACACGTTACCCGTCTTCTCACTCAAAAAGCCATATAACTTACCCATGGCGTCATCGTAGGGGCGCGGATCGCACTCGTTTGGTCGCTTACTTGAGTCTCATTCTGGAAGCTATCTCGGTGAGAGCGGGGGTCAAGCACTATCCCCTTCAAGTTGCTCTTCACTACCAAGTATCCTGCCTTCGTCACCTAGAATATTAGGCTCTTTTGTGTCATGGAACGCACACCTGCGCCGCATACCCGGATCTAACCTGCCTCCAAAGCATGTCTCCGCCGAAGATCCCATACAGGAACCGATTCGAAGCGGGAACACCTTCAACGACTGGCGGTGATGTCACTTCTATTCTGTCACGCTTACTCACGAATACCGTCAGGTTGCTACGCTGGTCTTACCTCCGGACCAATGACATTTTTACCTCAGCCTATGCGTGACCGAGGACAATGCATTCGGGGTCAGTGCCGGGCCTGACTCGTCGACAAAGAAGTGCGTATGCGATGCTGCTTCCTACATACGTCACTTTAAGTTCGCCACCTGGCAAGGGTCGCGCTCGCGAGTACGTCGCATTCAATGCTTCGGGTTACTCCTAATTCTGATGTTTTTACCTTGTATAGCCGTTCTAACAACGTGGACACATACCGACCAATCGTCAAAAATGAATGATCCGAATGGGTCGGTACGTCGGACCGGATATCAGTCAGTTCTTTGCTATCTACGACTCCAGGTTCCGACTTGGCGTGCCCAATCGCTCCACGACATGCCTGCGCATGATAGGAGAACATCGAAAAGATGGCGCGCATGTCCATTTTCTCTGCTGTCAATTGAAGCACCAACTAGACTGGACTGACTTCCAACTGCAACAGAGATTGTATGCCTCGAGCAGAGCAGGCAGCCGTCGACAGCTTTCTTGCCTCAGCTGCTCTCACCAGGTTCGGTATCGGCCTAGAGCATGTGGAGAACCACAAGGATCTGTTCTCTCTACCCCAAAGATTGTCGGCTAACATGACGGTTTGATGGAAAATTCCGTTGATACTGCATTTCATGCAGAGACCAACGTCGATCGTTCTGTCTCAGATGTTCACAGGTCAATGGCGTCACCACTGCCGTCTTATCCTCATCATCTGTACCGGATCGACGTTCCGGCCATGGCGCATCTCATCACTCAACCCAGCCGACAAGCGGCCCGGTCCAAATGCCGGACGTGTCCTGTCTTCGACAATGCAAGTTTTAATCTGCTAGAGATCTACGATCATCGGAGGGCCTCCTCTTGAGGGCTCTTCGACGCCGTCCACGTACAAACATGGCCCGCGTACCAATCTCGTATCCCACTTCAGTAGCCTTCTGTATGATCGACTGTGACGCGTGACGGTTGCCGCCATACAGAGGCTACAGTAGGTCGTTTCACTGTGACAGGGGACAATCGGGAAGCGGTCAAGGGATACGTTTCGGGTCCTGCTAACATCGGTATACATGACAGCGCCTGCATGTTCGGCTCGTCACGAAGGGGGTCCCGTTCTTCATCAGATCGAACAAGTAGTGCAACACGATCAGTCCCGGCGCAAAAGTTCCGTGAATCTTCCGCGTAGATGACATCCAGTTCACATAATCTGAACAGAGTGTTCGACATCAGCGACTTCACCTTCTGTGGCCATGCTCGTTAACACGGCCTGGGATGGCAGGTGACTAAGTCTTGATCATCTTTGGCCCGTAATGCTCGAATGTTGAACGCTGAACGTCGACTTGAGAAATCGCCTGCTTTTCTGCTGTTCCTCCAGAAGGCTCGCGGACACATGGAAAGAAAAAAAGATGGTCAGGGAAAGTATAGGTGGCAAGGTCAATCGAGAGCTCGTGGGTGATTAATTGATTCACGGTATTCAGTATAACCTCGTGTATCGATAGTGATGGCAATCTCGCTCGGTAACGGATGTGCCTGGCATAACTGTAGCAGCTCGGTCCCAAGTTCTTTCAAATGGGGCCATGCCGACACCAGGACGAGTAGTTCGCTACTCGTCAGATTGACCTTCCAACGGGTATCGAGCTCGAAACGACGGAGATCATGCAAGGTTGCAAGCCCTCGAAGAGAGTTCTTGCTTGGAGGAACAGTTGTAAGTCAAGGCCACAAATTTCGTGATTACAGGGAGTGAGCACTGGGGGAGTAGGTATGAAATTCGATCATAGGATCGAGAAATAGGTATCTGAATCAAATCGCGCGGGCTGGGATGGAAAATGAGTTGAGGGAATTGCCTGCTCCAGCAATGCCGGCCCCAAGTCGCAGGTAATCTGGGTCAACGCAGGCATGCGAGATAGCTGCGCAAGATCGGCTAGGTCAAAGGTGACGTCCTCGCAATGCAAGGACTCCAGGTCTGGCTAATGGTGAATACAGCCGCCGAAACCAGTGCGATGAACTGCGACATGGCGAAGGGCTGACCCGATCTCATATTTGGATATCGACTCGAGGAATCCCGCAATGCGTCGAGATCCTCGTCGAAGTCAACGACTGATAGAGAGATTAACGATGGAAAGGGCATGGGAAACGGGTTGCGGTAGCAATCACAGTCGAGGAAGCGGAGATTTGGGGAAAGTGGCTCGGTGGGGGGGGGATTTAGATAGGTCATGACCGATTCCCAGTCGACTTCATGATCATACTGCCCTAGGGATTGGAGGGATCGGATACCACGCGTGTAGCCTCGAAGGATGTCCCATTCAGTTTGCGTGAGCGACCTGTCGAGCGAATACCGATACAGAATAAATCTGGGCTGTCAAACAAAGTACGACGAACGGCATTACTTGAACTTCCGAAGGTGCATCCGGAAGGCACCGCGCTATGGGGATGGGTCAAACAAATTGCCAGAGTGTGTCTAGCACTGGATCCTTGAATGAACGACACGTTCTGGCCAAGGCAAACAGATCTGAACTGGATGTTTCATGGTAGCTAAGTATCTTGAGAATGACTTCTTGTACGGGAAGCGCCGGATGCATATGTTGTTGCTTGTCGCTGAGCTCGACGTGGCGGTGAGAATTGAAAGTGGTCTTGTCCTAAAGGGCTATGCTGTACGATGTTCCATCTGAATCAAAACGCACAAGAAAAGTATATAGGCGAGGACCAGCACGAACGGGACACGACGCTCCTAAAATGGTCGCGGTACGTTGACGTACCCTTCCGAGGTGCCCTTGGCACCATCTCCCCAACATCCCCACCCAGACCAAACCACCCAGACGACCAAGAGATGCAACCCTGTCGCGTAACACACGAAGGCAAGTCTCGCACGTCGATGACCAAGGACAGCACGGGTAAGCGTGAGGAGCACTCGCTCTGGAAGCGGGAGAGACGTGTATGCGTGCGTCGCCTCCTGTGGGGCATCGTCAGCGGGGGTTGTATATACTTAACTAGACACAGAATCCACGTACCCTTCCTCGGAAGGCCTCGAATGGATTTATCGTCTCCTCGTACCTCTGCCGCCATCGCCCTAACTCGACCTCATCGTCGTCACCACTGTCCACCGCACCACCTACCCTCGGCTTGCCCGTCCTGTGCGACCTGGAGGTCCCAGGCAAAGGATCCAGCTGTGATACCGACGACGTCTCGCGATAACTCTGCATATACCGCACTTTTTCATACAGTTTAAGGTTATCTGACTGCAGCGATTTGATCTCGGAACGCAATTCCGAAATCGCATGGAATTGACGTCGAAGTTCCTGCATTGTCATGTCGCCCTCGTCAGCACAACACCGCTCAAGAAGAACAATGAGACACGCGCACCTCTTCTAATTCAGCGTTCCGTGCTCTAAACCGATCTCGTTGGCTCGTCACTATGGGCAATATCGAGGTATCCGCGGATGGGGTGAATGGAATTGGCGTGCTGCGCGTTGTGCTACCAGATGACTCGCCCTTCTTGTTCTTGGTGCTTTCTAGAGCGAGGTCTAGACCAAGTCCAGCCAACGCATCGTCAACACTCGCTCCGCCAGTTCCCGAGGGTTTTGCAGAACAGTTATCGAGTGCGAGAAGGTCCGTTTCCAGTTGCTCGTTGAGAGATTTTTGCTTGGACAGTTCGGTACGGGCCGTGTCAAGCTCAGACTGTGTGGACCTGAGGGATTGCTCGAGAGACGTTTGTAATATCTGGCAAAATACGAGATGTAAGTGGATGAATGCGGTGATCGGAAAGTATGCTCACCCTGAATCGCGTGAGCTCCTCGAGGATACGTTTGTTCTTGCTCGCAAGAAGCACCTCGAGGCTTTTTCCGTGCTGCGCGTTTGCCTTGTCAGCGTTGGGGTCAGGGAGATGTACGCCTTCCGATTCATGAGAGGACCAGTCATCACCATCCGCATCAGAAGAATCGTCGTCGAGCCCGCCAAATTCGACGTACTATAGGGCGCTTCAGATACGGTCATATCTTGCGCGTTAGATAGCTCACCTTCATGATTTCGAGCTCACGTTTGATCTCATCATAATCACGATACGTTACCAGCTTTTGCTTAAGCGTGGTCACTTCCGTTTGTAGCCCTGCCAGTTCCTTCTCTTCCCGCTTCGCACCTTCTTCATCATATTTCGCAAGCTGCGTTTGCGCAATGGATAGTTGAGATTGAGTTGAAAGAAGCCGCGCCGTTAGATCCGCATTTGTTGACTCGAGCGCTGAAAGACGCGTTTGGAGGTTCGCCATCCTGCGTAGCTGTCAAGTGCCATCTAAGCAGCCGAGAGACGACAAACGCACATCTTTGTATTCTCGCTGCCCGCCCTCAATGCTTCGATTTCTGCACGCAACTCCTCCTGTTGTCATTTAAAAAGGTATGTAGATGTGGGGAGGTAAGGTGGACGTACGTTCCTCCCTTCAACGGCCGCCACTCTACTATTCGCCCGTTCTAGATCGGCAAGGACCATGTCTGCTTCAGCAAGTCGTGAGACAAGGTCTTGATCAGCACGAGAACTGGCATCCAAAAGACGGGCTTGGTTAGTCTCGTTCGACAGTCGGAGTTCACGAAGTTGTGATTTGTACAGCGCAACTTGACGTGTCAAGTCCTGTTCGCTGTGAGACTTCAAGTGAGCTCCAACTGCGGTAGCTCCTTGAGGGAGCCACTCACCGTTCCTCGTAATTTCGCATACGTTCGTCATACGTCGCGTTCAATTCATTCTCCTTTTGCGACACCTTTTCGGTGATCAGATCGTCCATCTGTCTCGACGCCCATCGTTAGTTCTTCATCCCATCCACAAGTCGACCGCACGCCAATTGGAAATCGACTCGTGCACACTTGCCTTGTTCTCCAAGGTCTCTGCCTTCCTCTTCATACTGTCCAACGTGCCAGTTTCTCGCTTCAGTTCAACATTCTCCCCTTTGAGTCGCGCAACCTCCGCCTTGAGCGTGTTGACCTCGGCAGTTAACGATGCGTTCGTTTCGGACGAGATTGTCTGTTCCAAGACCGCTTCAAGGAGTGGATAAGGATCGGGTGCTTCCGCGAGGACCTTGTAGACGTTCAGAAATGAAGACTCGGCGACTTTGGAACGTTTCGTAAGGTTGTCGATTTCCTGTTGGTACGCTGCGCGGAATGGGGTGCATGGCGTGAGCGCCTCTATGCCATGCGAAGCAGACAAGAGACGTACATTTCAGCAGGCCCTTGAACGCGTTGAGCTTTTCGTCGTCAGGGATCTTCTTGAAGTCTGGGTGTGGTTGGATTGGTCGGTCGGTCGGTCGTATGGAAAGGGCAGCGTACCCTTTGTGCGCTCTGCCAACCCCTTGCGACTAAGCACGTTTTCTTTCTGGTTCTCGACGATTTCAACGCCTTGAGCGTCGAGTGTCTTCTGGAGCTCGTGGAGGTTGATGCCTGTGGCATTATAGAGTTGGACGGCCAACGACGGTGTATGAGCGAGGCGTTGTCGCTGGAGTGGACGACGTGCGCGCACCTTTCCATGTTGCCAGCGCTCCTGAAAAGTTGTGGTGTTCCATCGGTAGTGGTAGTAATGTTACACGGCTATGTCACAAGGATCGGCTATTCAAAGTCCCACCATCCCCTCCACATGTCTCTCCACGTCCAACAGCTCTGTCCCCTCGCAGCTGTAGGTTCTTGACGGAAAACGTCGCTGCCAATTGTGTAAAGGCATCCTCCTTCAGTACAACCTTCCACGTCAATTTACCCTCCACCACTCCACCGTCAGCGCGTCATACATTTCATCGCCGGCGGGTACCCATCGTGCCAGTTTCACGATTCGTTCACTATCCACCAAGTCATGATCAATCTTAGACATGCGTTCCGGTCGTAATGCGCTCGACATAGACTTTGGACTTTTGTGTACTGCGGCTAGCAAAAAAAATCAGTCCTGATCGTTGGTCTCCCATCGAGAAATTTTCACCATGGGATCGCCCTCCTTTCTCAATTTCGCACTTTGTTCTGCCAGCAACAACGCCTTTGGAACCTATAGTTTCTGACGGGGAATCGGATTCATCCAATATTTCTGCATCCCACCCGCTGTCAAAATCTTCGAAGGATCCGTATCTCTCAAACCCATGCCCACAATCAAGACGAACAGTATAGGACGCTCGTCCATTATGGCCTCCCTAAGGGTGTACCGAACTTATCTCTCCGAGAAATCAGTCAATATGTAACTTATTACTTGCATCTGAAGTTGTCGTACATCCATCTCTTGTCTTCGCACGCTGAAGACCCACCCATATCGGTTTCCTCTCAGTGGTTGTGCATTGAGCGATCTCTGCAGGCCGTCCGGGAAGTGTATTCGTCGCTTACAGGCATCTTCGAAAATGGGGACTTCAACGCTCACTGGCAGCGGTCGTCAGGGCGATGAAGAAATCTTGCTGGAACTCTAAGTATAACTTGGGAGGCGCTCCCAGACAAACCAAGAATTTGTCATGCACAAGGCGCAACATAATGCCGCACACCACATTCCATGCTATCAATCGTAGGCCATCTTTGGAGCCGGCTAGACATTTGAAAGGCGAGAGGATGAGACCTGCGCTTCGATCGGACATGCTACGCACACACTACGGCAAGTCTAGGTTACATAACGTGATGACGAATCAATATTACCACAGAAGCCTTGAGCATTATAAGTCCACCATCATGATAGACGACCAAGACCCATTCTTAGCTCTGCACTCCCACTGATGCCAGCTATCACCAACAAGCGTGTTGTCTTCCAGGAATACGCGACAGGTGCGTATGATTCAATCGATGGACGCCAAAAGTGTTTATTACGTTTAGGCTTGCCCGTTCCCGGTCAGACGACCGCGTTCGACGCAATTCAGACAGTTGACGTGGACAATGTTCCCTTGAACGGAGGAATCTTGCTCAAGACTCTCGCGTTGTCCCTGGAACCGTATATACTGGATAGGATGAGACCTTTTGTGCCCGTGAGTTTACATTTTTATCACACCTTGGTCAAAATTGACAATTTTCTCATTTAATCAGTACAGTTATCGAATTGGGGACCCGTAAGCGGATCGTTCGACTCGGATGTGTGGCTGTCATGTCACTGAACCTGAATACTTGTCT
This sequence comes from Tylopilus rubrobrunneus, assembly GCA_038091235.1. Classification (NCBI taxonomy): domain Eukaryota; kingdom Fungi; phylum Basidiomycota; class Agaricomycetes; order Boletales; family Boletaceae; genus Tylopilus; species Tylopilus rubrobrunneus. Next base: position 1,770 of record JBBPOC010001417.1, on the reverse strand, counting down.
TTAGGATCGCGAATCATGGTATTGGGGTCGTACTGCGTTCCGAGGACCCAGCTTATCAGGCTGGAGATCACTTGCGAGGCATGTTGCGTGAGTGCGATTGTACCCCGTGGGTCGATGTTATTCCGAATTTTGCCACTAGCCTTCCAGGAATATTCGGTGCTACAGAAGACTGAATCGTTGACTAAAATACACAACGAGCACAATCTCCCTTGGACCGTCTTTCTCGGGATAGCTGGTATGCCTGGTAGGTACTCGCCCCTTCAAGTTGTGTTAAAAAATATGCTTACAGTGACTGATAGGTCATACTGCATATTTCGGTTGGAAGGAGTATTCACACGCGAAGAAAGTAAGATCTTTGTCACTGTAAGCTTCTGGTGTGTAACGTAACTTGCAGGGCGAAGTAGCATTCGTCACTAGCGGAGCTGGTGCAGTCGGATCGTACGTACTCTCCATGACGTCTACTAGTGTACGAATTCAGTGATTCGTTTTCAGCTTCGTCATCCAGCTCGCTAAGCAAGATGGTATGAAGGTGATCGCATCGGCAGGTACAGATGAGAAGGTCGAGTTCTTGAAGGAACTCGGTGCTGACGTGGCGTTCAATTACAAAACCACAAAGACATCGGAGATCTTGGAAAAGGAAGGTCCCATCGACGTGTACGTTCCATCGTCCGGAAGTTCTACCATGTATCCTGACTGGGGTAAAGCTACTGGGACAATGTGGGTGGTGAGAGTCTGGAAGCTGCACTGAACGCGGCTGCCAGATTCGCCCGTTTCATCGTCAGTCTGGTCATCCCTATTTTTGTTTACTTCACTCAAGTCACTTAGATGTGTGGAATGATCTCGGGATATGGCGGCTCATCCAAACCGATTCCGGTCAGTGTACATTTATATTGTACTTTGGATGAGAGTCGATGACTTGCAACAGAACTTGATAAATATGATTCCCAAGGAAATTTCGATGCGTGGCTTCGTCCACATCTCCCTTGTTTCAAAGTATTTGGAGGCTTTTGAGCGTGAAGTACCTGCTCTGGTCGCATCCAAGAAGCTAACACACAGGGAGGACGTCACGCGGGGATTGGAGAATGCTGACACAGCATTCGACAATTTCTTCAAGGGCGCATTCATTGGAAAGAGTGTCATCATAGTCGCTGACGAATGAGTCGGTGCTGCAGCTCGGTTGCAGTAACCTTGTATTTGCTTCGCAATTCACTTATCGCCACGGTTTAACCTCAGTGAGCGGCTGTAAACATATCCTTGCCCCGTTGCTATCAAGATCCACAGTGTGACGTGCCGTCATGATTGAAACGAGTTGTTGAGCCAGGTCGCATCCGGAACGCATCGACCTCTTATGCCCACCTTGCAACCACTCAAAGGGACAGCAACTTTGGTGGTATGCACCACGATCCGCCGGAAAGAGCGTAAATGGAAGTGCAGACTCGACGAGCGATTCAGAGACTCGGACGAAAGAACAAGAAGGGCGAGTCATCTGGTTTACGGGGCGATCCCGTTCGTTTATTGTGCAGATACCTCGATATTGGGGAGCCAGTCAGATTTTTTCAGGGCACGGAATGCTAAATGCCAGCCTGAGTGCGTCACTGTAAGTCGCTTTTTTGGGAGGCTTTGCTGGTGTGGTGACCGCGGCCAGTTCGGAGGCGACGACCTAAGAGTTGCTTTGAAAAACTCGACAACCAAGTTCCTCGGGTGCTTGGACTCGGCATGCATATCAAGTTGGGCAGATCAGATTGAATCTGTATTATACGGCACACAACG
>JBBPOC010001416.1:0-10089 GCA_038091235.1 Tylopilus rubrobrunneus | reverse complement strand
TGCACCACGCGTCCCCGTCGCGCCCGCATCTACAAACAGCCCACACTTGAAGACATACACGCACGTCACCGCACTGAATGCCACCCACTCTCAAAGGGATATTGTTCTCGGCTCGGCCAATTTCCCCACTGCCTTTCGGGGTCTCGCCATGAAAAGACAGTTCATCGACGCGAGGGAGACGATGATTACGATTTCCGACGGTGGAAGTGACAGGGAGGCTATTCCCTTCTAGCCTTTGCTTGTGAAAGCTCGAGAACTTCATACAAATTTTGCCGTTGGCGCGGTGAGCATCAAATTTCTGCCCAAAGTCACCGTCCTCATTTTCCATTAGGATTAAGGCTAGGCGAACGAGTACTGCCGGTGGTTCTTTAGTCGTAAGTAGGAGACACGTGCATCATTTTGCAAGATCTCACTGTGGAACGTAGCACACGCAAAACCAGATCAGTAGTCTTTTCCCTACCGCGTACTCATTCCCTCCTGTTCCCACCAACGTCTCCGAATTCATTGCGCAGAATCTCCCGATGCGACCGTCGTTCTTTGGCTGCGATTCCAATACGGAAGCACCGTTCATCATTTATATCGTCAACGGTAGTCCGCCACACAATGGCGAACCGTCGTTGCTTAACCAACAGCCGAGTAACGTCTCCCTACTCAAGCTACAAGCTACCCTGGACCAATCCTACCTGATCGGCATGCAAGGACATCCCGCCAAAGCCAGCGAAGCTCTAGACTCTGAGCGGCCTGCTTGCCTTGCATGCGCCGCCGTCGACCGTGCTCGCAACCGTGCTGGCATTGCGCGGAGCGGCATCTGCGCGACCTGTGTGAAGAGGTATTACTGGAACGGCCCCACGTACGGACTCGAAACGACGACGAGATGTGGGCCGCTGGGCCGTGCTAGGCCTAGCGGCGATGCAGCGTTGTTGGCGTAATTCTTTCTTGCTAGGATGATGTGATGTGATTTTCCCTGTCCTGTGCCGCCGCACGCTTTTTTTTTTTTTTGACTGTTTGCTTTCTTCCTTTTTTCTGCGTTATTTCATTTCATTTTTTGGTTTGATGGAGGTCGCTTTGGCAGTGCGAGCGGCTGTTGCTCTTTGCTTGCCTTTGATCTATAAACACCATCACTGAATAGCCCAACACCTCGACATCTGACAGGTACCAGAAACATCAAAGGAGCAAATTATGGTGGAGATGATGTCAGCGTGATCTGAGTAATTCCGCAGCAATTTTTACCGGAGTCGCTCGTAACTTGCCAAAAACAAAGACCCAAGTGAAATGACTTGATCGCCCCACAGCATATGTGTTCGTTGGCGCTGCCGCGTCGGAGGCGACCCATGGCCGTGCGGGTGAGTCGAAAGTGCTGCTACGCGCCCGACTCGCCGAGCACTGGCAACCGCTATCGTGACATCGCATCTGCCGTACGACCGACCTACCGACTCTCTCCGAAATATCCATTGCGTCGTCCAATGGCCGCCCTCCAAAGGCCGCCATCCGTTTTTGACAGGATTCGTTGATCGGCTTCCTGGAGCCTTATCACGCTGTGCATATGTATTACCGGGAGACGTCACTTCCCACATTGCGCCATTTGAGTCCGTCGACGCTGTTTATCTAAAACTGGCCCTTCAGATAGCGATAGCCTCCTCGCGTTTCACGATGAGCTGAATGCACTTGACCGGCCCATCAGGTACCCAGGACCGTCCGCTGTCACGGAGACTTGGATTGCTCATGCGCGCTCGTAGCGGCGCGCTGGCCTGTCCTCCACCGATGGCGGTCATGGCCGGCATGGTTGGAACATGGGATCCAAAGAGGGCAAGAGTGAATATGAATATGAATATGTCGCCTGCGGCGTGGCCCAGATGGCCTTGTGATCGAATTTGTCTTCCTTTCGATGGTGATAGCGTCCCCGCGCGCTTCGCCCGACCCCGGAGTCACATGCTTGCACTGCCGGCGACATCGTCGCTCCGTTGGCTTCTTGGACGTCGGCCACTCCACATTCCGCGACTTCTTCGTCCTGAACTTATTGTTTTTGCCGTCATTCGGCTGTTCGCATCCGAGGGTCCGCTTCACGGCGAACACACACGTTCGTCGACGCCCACCCATCCAACCCACTGCAAAAAATCGAGTCCACATATACTCATGTGGCCCCAATTAGGAAGAGACAAGGCACAGCCTCGCCATCATCCGCGAGGACACCTTTTTGGCAACATCGGGCCACTGCCAGGCCACGCTCCACCGTATCGCCTTCCGATGTGATCGTCATCAAAACCGTATCCAGTTTCTCTAGACCCACTCTATCACCTTCTAGCCACGACGACGACCATCTCGAAAAGAGAAAAAAATGACCAGAGATCCATTCGATACATGGACATACAAACGCGTTCATCCTAGGACTGCGGTCACCGCCTGCGGTTCCTGGGGCGCCTCTTTTTGAGGCCCATCGGCGGATCGTCGGGCACAGCGTGTAACGGCATCACGTGTGAATGGCCCACCCCCGCAGCCCCTTGGCCCGGGATTGGTGTGATTACGAGTGGCCAATATGAGCATGAACGCATGGAAGGTGGCCTTGGCGTCGAACCAGGCTCCACGCAGGGACCGAGGATCTCGGAGATGAGCTTGGGGAGTCAGGTGGTTGTCGGACACGGGAGTGAAGAATGAAATGTCAGGTGCGTCGTACGCTGACGCATCCTCGAGAGGCGGGGCTTTGTGCCCGCCATTGAATTGGCGTGTCGTCGGGGCATACAAGCGAGTTGACCCATCTGGTCAATGCCGCTAAACTCGAGCAAGTATGTAGCTGGAATTCTGATGCGGCGTGTCGATCTACGACATATGGAGAAGTGAGGCCCAATCTTCTTGAGGCTGTTCGATTAGAGGACTGCTTTGTGCGATCAGATATCGAGAGCAAAGACTAACCGTGGGAATATAGGTGGTCCTTGGAAGCTGGCTTGGTGGTTCTGCAGCTGCTCAATACAACCCACATCGCGGACGAATTGTTCCGCGTTTCTCACCCGGTTTCACCCACAACACAATAGATCAAAGCCCAATATGACACCGCCCGCTGAGCCTTTGATCACCGGCAAATGGCTTCTTATTGTTGCACCGTACCTGGCTTTCGGCTTTCCTCCTCGACACATCTTGCCGCACAAAATCAAGAAAACCCACGTTTAAACAAAGTTACCGGCGCGATCGGAGATGGCACCTCTCATTCGAAATCCCATTATCCAAAAATCCCATGATGCACACGCGATTCATGTTTCATCCTTGCAGACCCTGGTTCGACCCCACATCCATACGTCAGAGAGGGAGTGGAACGCGTGATTCATTGTGTACTCGACGTCGTCCGTTCTGAACGATTCCACTCAGTGACTCCGAGTCGCACGCCATTCAACGCCACACACAAGTCATCTTGCATCCGCCGAGTCCGAGTCCGAGCCCGTATCCCTCGTTCCACACAGAACGTTGACATCCCATCGCATCCTACACGCACGTCTTCCCCTGCACGTCGGACGACCTCGACCCTTGGTCTAGACTCGTCGATAGTACGTATCCACTCGTCTTTCTTTTTCCCGACATCCATACCCTGCATGGCTCATGGCTGGAATGCCCACGCGAGTGGCGAGGCTGTGCTCCGAGTCGAAACGGAAGTTGCAAGTACGCGCACTGCCCCCGTCCCTGGCCCCCGCTTGCTGGGTGGAACCCTAACAGAGAGGGAAAACGTTCACAACGTTTCGTCCCACGATGCTACGATGATCGCCGGCGCGGGTCGCATATTGGGCGTCCACGGTCACGCGAAGGGCGAGCGCGCGACGAGTCAATAAAAAAACGTGGCTCTGAAGAATCAATCGCGCTTGACGACGTTGACGACGACGACGACGACGCAGTCGTAATACTTGGCGAGTTGCTTGATTCGATCTTTGATCTGATTTGAAAGAGAAATGACCCGCCAAGATCTGGATCGCGTTGCGATGCCGGTCGTATACGTATACGGGTATGTACATACATTGCGGAATGGTACCAATCAGACTTTTGAGTGAACGATTCGGAAGGTGCGGGATTCGACTTCATGCACCAATAATCAACACACCGGGCCTCGAACCACGCACAGCTACGAGAAGAGATAGGGTGCTTCTCCCTGCTTCTCGACTCGTTTCTGGAAATGGACATGGCACTGCAGGATAGACGATAGAGGGACCTTGTAAACGCATATGGTATCATGGTGGTCCGATCAGAAATGACTCGGTGGTCCTTTGCGGCAAACAGGTCATCCTGTTTACATGTCCCCGAGACCGACGGGAGGTGGGCAGTGCACTTGCCAGCGCCAGTTCGTAATACGCAGTCCATCCTCTCCCGACATTGTCACATCGCGCCTTTTTGCCAGTGAATTCAAATCTAAATGATTCAGCCGCATCGGCTAACAACCTTGACCGACTCGGAATCACCCGGACGTCCGACGCATCGGAGACGAACGTGATGTACGTTCCAACAGAATACAATACATACATATTTTCTGATCCTCGTGCACGCCTCGAGGTCACAGCCATTCAATCACCAACTTGAAGACCATGTATCCAATCAGAAGAAAAATATATTAGTGATTTGCTCCAAGTCTGACTCCAGTGACATAAATACTTTAGGCTGACTCACGTCCACCAATATCTACGATGAGCTACGCTACAAGAATCGAACATAGGTAAAAGAAACAACAGTTAATAAAGATGAGAGAGCGGTGACACAAGAATATACGAGCGGCGAGCAGATGGTGGATCGTGCAATCAATAACAACATAAATGACGGGTAGAATGCCGAGGGGAATAAGCGGGACGAAGGGAGGATGAGATGAAAGCAAAAACCGCAAGGCGTCCCGTGTGTATAGTAACCGACACTAAGAATGAAGCTGAGGATACAATGTTAAGATTATCATGGTGCGCTCTGATTATAAGGGCATCGAGGTTGAGTTGCGGTGAAAGAGACGGATCGATGTGACCGGGCATTAGACCATGACGCTCATTCCTGGCCATGCCTTCTCTTCAGTCTTGGGAACTGTCACTTTTTCCGTGTCCTTGGCGGCATCTAAGATGCGTTGGCACTCGGCGCCACCCTCAGAGCGTACTGCATAGAGATGGATAATGAGTATTGGTCGCAAGCACTAGGCTAGGACACTCACAATGTCGGTTCAGCGCATCCATGCGTGCAAACGTCTTGTTGCATCCATCGCAGGTGAAGGGGCGGTAATTGGAATGGAGCTGCTCATGGCGTTTGCAGTCATGCTGTCGAGCGAAGCCCTTGCCACAGCCTGGCCACTTGCACTGGAACGGTCGCTCTTCGTTGTGGGACCTCATATGACCTAATGAAGTGGTGAGTATATGAGGTAAAGCAACACGTTGGACGGATTAACGCACCCTTCAAGTTGAAGCTTCTGGTGAACGTACTACCACAGCCTGGCACAGGACACAAGAAGTTGGCGTCCTGCTTCCTGCGACGATGACTGGCACCGGCCGTGCGTTCACTGGTCACCGTCTGCTTCGAGACGGCGATCATGGCACCGTTGGAGGGCTGGGAAACATCAGGGCGGAGCATTGTGGATGGTCTGCCGGTAAGTGCAACGTTTGGAAGGTCCTCGTAGTGGACACGTGGACTCGCGGACGGACTGGGGTACGGACTCGGACGATTGGAGGACAATGCGCTCCACGACCCATCCCCGCCACCACGGGATCCGGATGAGGCTCTGCGATTGTGGCCCCGTATGGCAGGAACGGTTTCCTGTGGATACAGGAACTGGCGATTGATGAAGTCCTGCTGAGATGAAGGGGGATAGAGGATGGAAGAGGTCATGTCTTCTGAACGTGACAGACGATGATGTCCTGGACGACCACTGTCTGATGAGGCGCGACGGATACCAACAGCGACGTGGTCACCGGGGGTGAGATAAGGTGATCTGTGGTTGGCTGTGGTGGGGTTGAAGTTGAACTGAGGGAGAGTAGCGTTGGCGAGATTGAAGGTAGACTGGGAGGGACCAGCAGTGGATGAGTGATGTTGAGGGAGGACTTCGTTGAGGCTGACGGTAGGAGCTGAGTCGTCGATGGCAGAACCTTCAAGGGCGTTGAGTTGGTCTTGGGTCATGAGCGAGGGGTTCCAGAACTGAGGACGTAACGATGAAGCAGTATCAGACTTGCTGCGCGTGCGAGGGGGGACGTTTGGAAAAAGGAAGGTATTTGTATCGGGATGCACTTGGGGACCGAGGGTGGACAGCCCCCTATGGGAAGTGTGGCTGTGAGAAGGGAAGAGCTGTGCGGCCTGATCTTGGTATTGTCGTATGCCGAGAGAATGGGTGACCTCGGTCTGTTGAATTTGTTGCTGATCCCATGGGGGTGTTGACGTTTGTTGCTGTGGTCCGTTTTGCGATGGGCCTGTTACGGAGGTAAAACGCAGACGGGACAAAAATGGTAAGAACATATATCCAGAAATAACCGTGATGATATCAATGGACTTGCCTTGATGGAGTGTTTCCAGGGTGGATTGGAAAGGAGCGGCTTGTGAAGCCGCTCCGCCACCACTTACGGGAGTAGCGGGGACAATGTGCAGCTGGGGTCCGCTCGAAACGAAACCGCCATCGCCTTCTGGGGCGTTGATCATGGGCGTCTCCTGGGGGAATAGCGAAGGACTACTGTCTGGGATGAGAAGCTGAGGAGGAGACTGGGCTTTTCGTGGAGGAGACAACGTTCTTTCGCCCGGCAACTGATGGTGGCGCCAGTTGGGGGACTCGAAGCGCAAGTTTTCAAAGTTGTGGGCGACATCGAGATGAGGGGAAGAATGAGGGAGGATTTGAGGATTTGAAGAGACGGAAGAGGCGCGGCTGCGTGGACGACCCTCGCCGTTGCTGGAAGGGGAACTGTGATCATATGAGCGAGGGGAGTGTTGGTCATACGAAGCCGGTGTGACCGATACGGCGACTTGGGCGCCGGTGGGATCGAGGTTTGTCATGAATTCGCCGTCAAAGACGAGAAGACCGGACGAGTTTGGAGGGTCGTATTCGGAAGGATCGTATTCTTCGCCGCGGACGGCTAGAGCGTCGAGACCATCACCAAGGAGGGCGAGGTGTTCTGGGCCGTCTGGGTCATAGCTGAGGTCAGAGTGACCGGAGTAGGGGGAATTATGGTAGGATCCGTTGTAGGAGGGCGTGTGAGGGAATGGGGGGGACTGGAGGTGACTGAATTCGTAAGTGTCGAAGGGAGCACCGAGATTGAGAGGTTTGTTTGACGGGCTCGGGGTGTGGTAATCTAGGTCGCGATAGTGGGTGGTGTCTGACTGCAGGAGGGCCATTGTGGGGTGGAGGAAAGGGAGGAGGGAAGATAACGATCGATGGAGGGGGAGGAGGAGGAAGGGGGACAGTTAAGCGCGCGGGGGGAGAAAGGCCGGGTGAGAAGATGGAGTCACCATTGGAGTGCCTTTCTTTTTAACCTCCGCCACGCATCCTCCGACGGTCGACCACGGCTCGGTCTCAGAGATCTCGGGCCCTGTACTTGCTGGTCCTTGAACCTCGCTTGATTGGAATCGACTGAATACCACTGTGGTATCACTTGACCGTCGCTACGATCAGGGCATCCCTCGCCGTCGCGGATGACTCCCTTCCGTCATCCCGCTCGATGCGTGTCCCAGACGTAAACGTCTCCGTACTCTCGGCTGCTGCTCACTCAGCTGATGACAAAGATTCATTCCCGCCCGAGATCAAGTCGTGACAGGTATCAATCAATATGACACTCTCCTCCATGTAAGTACCCGCGAAACTGTCCTCCTGGCCACCATCACCCTCTCTTTCCATTTGCCTCCGATGGCGCGCCACCCTCTGATCGAGAGTTCGCCGCTGTCACGTCTCGCAAATCACACCGTCCCTCGACATTCTCCTCGGACTCTCCATTCTTCATGTTATGGAAACCATTCAAGATGAACAAACACGTCGGGGCCCCCACGAGTCCGTTCATATCATTTGATCGCTGCCGTCTTTGGCACCGCCCATCAATCCCTTCCAAGAGTAGAGAAAAAGACTTTGCTCCTCCAATTCAGAGTTAGGGGCCACTTACTGTACCAGCACTGCTTCGCCGCACGCGCGACATGTCCCTCCTCGTTAATGAAGCCGGGCTGTGTGCCATCACTCGTCCTATTCCCTTTGTGCACATGATTCTCGGCCACCTTATTCCGTTCGCCATGTCCTCCCGCCTAAATGTGCTGTGCTCCTCGCCACAGCGACTCTCAACCCATCAATCCACCACCCCGACAATCCATGTCGCTTGCTTCAATGATGGTTGCACGTTCCCCTGACTGCGCACGGATCGAGGACTTCCGCTCAGACCACTCACCGGGGAAAACGAGGATTCAGACTGGGTAGTCCCTGCCAAAGTTAGCTTTCATTCAACAACCTATAACGTAACATGGCCATCTCGTATCGTTACGATCAAACGTGATGCTGCTTCAACTTGAATGATGGGTCACAGGCTCGAAACAAAACTCTCTCGAGACGGAGTCTTGCTTTCACCTTGCTTCATCCAGCCTCTTCTCATCGGGACCATCCGTGGCGTCTGACAGCCGTGTGAACGGTTGTGTGAGATAGAACGACTGTTGCTTCTAGGTTTGGCGCCCGGCTATTTACATGAACCCCCTCGTCATCAAACCCCAGCTTCTTCGCGTTCGCCTGAGAATGTGCACCCGACTCTCACCGAGTTCTTTCTGGGCGCGCTCGCGCGCGTGATGGGGATGAAAATAAACTCTGTTACATACCACCAGATGCCACATCGATGTCATCGCGACTTTTTGAGTTTGACGGATCGCGTCTCGATCCGGACCCTCTGTGTGCGCGTGGTGTGATATGATCGGCCACTGCAGAGAGGGTTGATGAACATCCTTTGAATCAAGATGTATTTTTTGAGCCATCAAAGACAGCATAATCAGCGCAGCCCTGACACCGCGGAAAGAGCGGATAGATCCACCTGCAGCGATGGGCGATCGTCGATGCTAGGAAAACCTATCTTGTTCGTCTGATCTGCCAGGGTGAGGCGGTGGTGTTTTGACGGGACGCACACGAACGCCCCGTTTCACTCTTTCTCTCAGCACACGAGACATTCCGAGTGTGTGTCGATGTGCTGGCTTTCCCGATGGCCCGCCTTGACCATTGGCTGTACGTCTCTGCCAAGTTCCTTGTTCCCAAACCAAGTGTCATGCTCATGCCAACGGTGAGCACATGCTCTGGTGGTCGGTGTACAATGTACACGTCCAAGTCTGCCGTTATGTGGTACTTTGCACGCATTGACACTTAAAATAGCCCCGTTTGGTGCACCAAGTTCTTCGTGACGCGCGCACATTGTCAAATGTGCACAGGACACGTCCCACTCCTAAATATCGCGTGCGTGTGTCATGATGGACGCGCGCTCTGGAGGGGCGCTCGCCCGGGAACGTCAGGATCCGGTTGCAAGCCATCCCTGATGCTGCCCGTGTCCCGTCTCTCTACGGAACAAAAGAAGAGAGAATGCATCTCGATGCGCGCTGCCACTGGCACATAGCCCAGATCAAGGGGGATTGGCCCACTGCTTGGCCGCAGCGCCTAACCCATTCCTTGCGAACAAGCTTCTCCCATGCGACCAAGACGCACGTCGCGCGAATCATCGCTCTATTTTTCGACGCATGAAACGGCCACCTCTTTATCATGTGGCCCTGCCGTTCAAGTTGGCTGATAACGGCAAGCCTTGCCTCTGCTATGCTTTCAGACGCGGCCAATCGCGCGTCCGAATCGGCGGTGTGCTTTTTTTGGCGCACGATCGCGATTCGTGACGGACCTGTATTCGTCCAGGCGGCGGGATCACGGGCCGATTCAAAACTGTCGAGGGCGCCGGTCCAAAAGACGATGTTTCGGAACCTTCAACTTCAAGTTGGGTGTTGCCAGTGTGGGAATGCAACCTATGTAGTACCAGCGTCATCTTCGGAGCGGGTTCTCAATGACCGTGCGACGGGGCGGGCCATGATCTACACTGACGACCACTGGCATGGTGAAGTTGTTGCTTCTTCTCATGATCTTTATTTTTGCTGACTGTGGACATCGGCGACACG
>JBBPOC010001415.1:0-10092 GCA_038091235.1 Tylopilus rubrobrunneus | reverse complement strand
GGCGTCCGTCTATGGCACCTCTCATTACACGCCATCGACTCCACCGGACAGACCCCGTCACCGTGCATCCTCAACCATCGATCTGACCACTACTCCCACTCTTTCCCCTTCCCCTGACCGCCCCTCTTCCCGCACTTCCTACTCACCTTCCCACTCACCCACTCCCTCTTCAGTCATGTCCCCCATCCCGTACAAGAGTTTATACATGGCCAACAAAAAGACGTCCACCTACGGACAGCTCGGTGCTCACAGACTCGGTCAACATCTTCCCCGTATAGCCAGCGGAGATGGCGACGACTCCCCACAGGAGCGCGAAGAGACACCACCACTAGCCCCTTCCTCGCCGAAAAAGGATCGATCAGTATATAAACCTCCTTTTAGTCCACCTCCCCTTTCCCCCGTCGCTCAGGAGCGCGTTGCATCGGGTATCGTTGATTCAGATGATGTCGCCGGCGTACCCGGTCGTCTTCGTCTATCTAAAGACAAGACTCCCAAAGCTGCTCATGCATCACCCTTGCCCTCCTCCCGTCTTACGAGGGGTCTATGGGCCGATACACAGAGGCATCTGCTACAAGCCTACGAGTATCTGTGCCATGTCGGTGAAGCCCAACAATGGATAGAGGGATGTCTCGGCGAGGAACTGGGATTTGGTGTCATCGAGATGGATGAGCGGCTAAGGAACGGCGTCGTTCTCGCAAAGCTGGTCAGGGCGTTCCAGGGTGAACGAGTCGTTCGTCGCATCTACGAGGTACCTTTTTCCTCCTTACACACCATATCTGGTCTTGACCACTCTCCCAGTCAAAGTCGTCCAAGCTAGATTTTCGACACTCCGATAATATCAACCATTTTTTTGTCTTTGTTCGACAAGTTGGTCTGCCAGAGGTAGGTTTTTCCCTTGTCCATCGTCAATACCCGTTATAGGTTGAAATATCATAGTGCTTTATCTTTGAGCTTACAGACTTGTACGAGAAGAAAAATCTCCCCAAAGTCATATATTGCATCCATGCCCTTAGGTACGATACCAGCTCTACCTATTCGTCAGCAACTCATCTCGCATAGCCATCTTCTAGCGAGACGGGGACTCGCACAGCGCATAGGGAATTTGCTCGGTCAGCTGCAGTTCTCCGATGATCAGCTGCAAAGGACACAGAAAGGGCTTAATGATGCTGGCGTCCCGATGCCCAACTTTGGTGATGTTGGTCGAGAACTTGCCAAGGAGATCAATGAAGAGCCGGAGGTTGAAGTAGAGACCGAGGATGAGCGTAAGTGTTGCCATGCCGCGTCATCTTTCTCCCCTGACGGTCCCTCATCTACATCCCAGGACGAGACCGTTTGCTTTTGGAGAGCGAGGATTCCATTTGCTCTTTGCAATGTTTGGCGCGTGGTTTCCTAGTGCGAAAGGCGCTGGCCACCCAATACGCCCGCCTCCGGTTTGCAGAACGGTATATCCCCAAGGTTCAAGCTTTATGTCGCGGTGTCATCGCTCGACGTCAAGTCTCTAATCTCCGCAGGGAGACTGCCACTCTGACGCCGTGGGTGACTCGTCTCCAAGCCGCCGCTCGCATGTGCCTGAAACGAAGGCGGTGGCTTGCCTACCTTGTGCGTGTTCGGGCGTCCGCCAAGTATGTTGTCAAGGTGCAAGCACAGATCCGGGGTGTGCTTCAGCGGCGACGATTTGCTCGACTCAAAGGTGCACTGCAGAGCAGTCGGGTACTGTTTGTAAAGTTGCAATCTTCAGCACGGGCCAAGATCGCGAGACAAAACGTCATCGAGGTATCCAAGACATTTGCCAAAGTTGAAATATCAGCATCTGTTGTGTCAGTGCAAGCGGCCGCACGTGGGTTCTTGACGAGAACTGCGATCTCGAAGCAGCTGAGGAAGCTTGATCTAGCGGAGGATAGCATTGTTGCTCTCCAGGCCCAATGCCAAGGCGTACTCGTGCGTAGACGGATCCGGACGCAGCTTGCAAAGTTAGACGATGTATCGTCCACTGTTATTCGAATTCAAGCCGCAGCTCGGACGTACATCGCCCGTAAACGTCTCCTCAACCTCATCCGTGGACTTCGTCGAGCAACCCCAATGTTGGTTGGTCTCCAAGCCCGGGCTCGTGCAAGTCTTGCTCGTCAGCAACACAAGGATCTCAGTAAAGCACTTTCCGAGATCAAGGTTGTCTCCTCTGTCGGTGGTTTCCAAGCACTCGCCCGCGCTGCACTCACTCGTAACCGGCATCGGGAGCAGCATAAGAAACTCGAGTTCGTAGCCCCCGACGTCACAGGCTTGCAAGCCGTTGCAAGAGGCTATCTAGTGCGCAAGGCCTATGTTGCATGGCGCGATCATCTGTGGTATAGCCAGCCCGTCGCGACAATGCTACAGGCGCTGCTACGCGGTGTTCTTCAGAGGCGCAAGTTTCATGCGAAGATCCAGTACTACCGCGAGAATTTGTACAAGGTCATCAAGATCCAGTCTCTTTTTCGTGCCAAAGAAACGCGCGAACAATACCGACAGCTTACGCTGGGAAAGAACGTCACGGTTGGCACGATCAAGAACTTTGTCCATCTTCTTGACGACTCGGAGGCCGATTTCCAAGACGAGATCAAGGTAGAAAGGCTAAGGAAAAAGGTCGTTGAGAGCATCAGAGAGAACCAGGCGCTGGAGAACGACGTCAACGATCTGGACGTCAAGATTGCGCTGGTAGTGCAGAACGTCAAGTCGTTTGAGGAACTTGTCAAGGTGCGACGGATGTATGGTGCAGACAGTGCCGCGGCGCATGCTGCACGAACTTCCATCCTTGCCGCGCATGGCGACCCTTTTGCCGCGACTTACACCCTAGATCATGCGGCCAAGCGGAAACTTGAACTCTACCAGCAGCTCTTTTACCTGCTTCAAACGCAGGGAGAGCATCTGTGCCAACTTTTCGTGGAGTTGACTGAGGATGACTCGGAAAAGCATAGATCATTGGTCGAGCGCGTCGTGTTGACATTGTTCGGTTACGGACAAGATAGACGAGAGGATTACCTTTTGCTCAAGTTATTCCAGGTTGGTGTCATTCGTATGCTTGCAGTCATACAACCACTCATTTACGTATCCATAGCTATCTATTCGTCAGGAAGTTACCAGTGCCCGAACCGTAGACGACGTCGTTCGGGGCCATCCCATGTACATCAACATTGCAGTTCAGTACCTCCGACCTAAACAAGTTACCTATGTTCGGGACACGCTCCAAGCCATTGTGCGTGAACTCGTCGAAGCATCTGACCTTGATCTCGAATCAGATCCTTCGAAAGTATGTGTTACACTTTTTGCCGTTGAGAGACTCTTATCCGAACTTTAGATTCATCGGGCGAGGATTGATATCGAGGAAATGCGATCTGGCAGAGCCACTACAAAGCCCAAAGATCTGCCTTTCTACGAGGCTCTCAAGGATCCAGATACCAGAGCTGAGTACATTAGACGTAGGCAAATTATCAAAAGTCCAACCTCAACCACTCATGAAACAACGCCTCCAGATATGCAAAAGTTGCAGTGGTGGAGTGAAGCTTTCATGGTAGCCATCATCCAGTCGATTAGAAAGATGCCGTACAGCATGCGGTTTATAGCCCGCGAGACATTAATTTCCTTGCGTGTGAGTCCAATGGAATTCTTTCCTCGTTCCATCACTCATGTCGTTCCAGGAAAAATTTCCTGGTGTACCGGACAAGGACTATGCTGCATGTATCGCAAGGCTGATTTTCTACCGATACCTCAACCCGGCCATCCTGTTTGTCTCGTTCACTCTGAATGTTAGCTGTAATCTGATGCCCAGACCAGTGCACCCGAGACTTTTGACATGGTCTCCGCGGTAGATGTCGCTTCAAGGAGGAATCTCGCCCAGATATCTCAGGTGCTGACACAGATTGCCTCAGGTTTCGAGTTCTCGGAAGACAGCCCCCAATTCGTGCCCATCAACGAAATGGTTCGCAAGACTATTACAGAAATGACGGTGTGGATGCTCCAGAGTGATTACCTCCTCTGCTATGCACTCGTCAACGTTATCTCATTTTTCTTTTGCAGTCGCGGACATCCCCGATGCTGAGACTTATTATCATGCCCACGAATTCTTGGACGTTACCGTTCAACCGAAACCTATTTATATTTCACCTAATGAAGTATATGGAATGCATACTTTGCTCTCGAAATACCAAGATAAACTCGTAAGCATATACCTCTCTTAATCATGGTTCCTAACTGAGATACTTGTTCAGTCTCCCTCCCGCGACGATGTTCTGCGTGTGATACTCCAAGACTTGGACGGTGTTCCCCATCTCGACAATGACGAGTTAAAGGATGCTCGAGATCAAGCCATTACTCTGGAGCTTACGAATAGATTCGCGCGTGTCCGAGGTCAGTTTTGTCTCAAGACGCGATTATCTCGCTCACGCCGTTTCAAGATCCTCAAGCAGACGAGAAAGCATTGTGGGTCCAGGCTAAGCGAGGTGTTTTAGCAATCCTTCGCGTTCAGCCTGCGCAAGACCTGGTCGAGTCTTTGATGCGCCCAGTAACTGAAGAAGACGAATTGCGTTGGGAGATTATTGTTGCTGAAATGGACAATGAACCCGTTAACAGGCGCATGCCTTCAACTAGTGGTGCGGAATCTGGGTATCGGCTCGAAGACATACGGTCGTGTGTATCACAACTTCCCTGAGGGAATGTAGAACTAACGTTGACGAATTTCCAGACTTCAATTCAAGGAGGTCAAAGCACATGCAATATTCTTCCTGCTCGAGCTGGAGAAGTTGGGGAAGATCACACGGGACGATGGGTTCCAGGGCATTCTTAATGCTATTGCAAGCGATGTTCGTAGCAAGCACCGCAAACGACTGCAACGACAACAAGAAATGGACAGCATGATGGATGCTCTGAAATATCTCGGCGAGCGCAAGAAGTACTTTGAGGAGCAGATCGATAGTTACCACAACTACGTGGAAGCTGCGATGACCACCATGCAGAGAGGCAAAGGGTAGGAGACGACGTCGTGTTTCCTGCGGTAGACTCACGCCATCTTTTCAAGGAAAAAACGTTTTGTTATACCATTCACCAAGCAATACTTCCACCTCCGAGACCTGCAGAAATCAGGCAAGAATCCTCAATTTGGTTCGTTCAGATACAGTGCCAAAGACCTATACGAGAAGGGCATCCTCTTGTCCATCGACAAGTTTTCCCCGCGCCAGTTTGATAAGATTGATGTCATCATCTCATCTGAGAAAGCAGGTGTTTTCAACTTTGAGGTGCTTAACAATGCTCTCGGTATCACAAATCGAATCGGTGCCACAGATATCCGCATGGAGGACCTCCTTCAAGCGCAATTCGAGAATCAGGCGTCACTCGCGCTTTTTAAGGGACTTGTCAAGGTTAATATTAACCTTCTATTGTACCAGATCAACAAGAAGTGAGCCAATTCCCCCATATTTCGGTCCCTGCATGCTGATCCGTGGACACGCAAGGTTTTACACCTGACATCTATGCATGCTTTATTTTTCGTCTATTGCATAACCAATCTCTAAATCACTGGCATCTTGGTATTTCACGTCGCACTCACGCTACGTTTAGCATGTAACGATAGTCTAACCAACCACATTATGTATTTCTGCATATATCCTCACGACTTACTAGCTATGTATTTGCTCCTCACGAATTTAACATCTTTTCGATGCACCAATTGGTTCTCATAGTTTGTAACTTATTAAGCTCTGCGTCACGGTTACGTCCCAGTTGATAACCTCTCTCTTCACCGTCCCACCACGTCCTACTACTTAGTCCCATGTCCGCCTTAGGTCCTCCACCACTCCCGCCTGGCTGGACAGAGCACGTCGGTAATGTACAATCAAGCTCGGCGTTGTGAACTTGGACATTGTTGACGCTCCGCAGGACCAGGTGGCCAGCCCTACTACTACCACGCTGCCAGTCAACAATCCACATATATCCGACCTCTCCCTGCGTTCCCCGTCGTTCCCCCTCCTGCCGCGCCACCACCCAAGAAAAAAAAAGAAAAGCCCCTCGTCAAGACGCCGATTCCCGGTACGGAATGGCTCCGGGTGACGACGACCGAAGGAAACACGTTTTATACGCACAAGGGGCGCAAGGAGAGTGTGTGGGCGGCGCCGGATGAGATCAAGGACGCGCTGCTGGCGCTCGAGTGCTCGGAAGCAGAGCAGGCGAGGGTTGTCAATGAGCGGCAGGAGGCGGAAGCGGAGGCTGCGATGAGGGAGCGGGAGGTGGAGGAAGAAGTGGATAGGATCAAGGCGGAGGTGAGGGGGCTTGTGAAGCGCAAGAAAGGCGATGAGTCTGAGCCGTTGGATGAGGTGGTCATCACCAAGAAGGTACGTGTCGAAGAGGAGGAGGAAGGACGAGAGGAGGAGGTTGGGGAAGAAGAGGAGGAGGAGGAAGAGGAGAGTGAGGAAGAGGAAGAATGGCAAAAGGAAGCTGCGGCTCAGCTAGCTGCCGAAGCAGAGGAGGAACAAAAACGACGAGAAGAAGAGGCAAAGAGAGTGCAAGAAGCTGAAGAAGCAGAGGCGAAGAAAGCTCAGGAAAAGCAGTCACTCAATATGCCTGATCGCGTCGACCTTTCTCTCGATGAAGCAAAGGCATTGTTCAAGGTATTTAGTTTGTACCTACCAGCTATACTCATGTTTACAAGTATCCCAGACGCTCTTGCGGGAGAAGGATATCAACCCCTTACACCCTTGGGATACCTCTTTACCGCTCTTCATTTCTGACGCTCGATATGTGCTCCTCCCCTCCGTCTCCGCGCGCCGTGACGCTTTTGATGAATACTGCCGAGATCGTGCTCGCGAGCTACGACAAGAGAACGTCAGGAAAGAAAAAATACAAGCGAACCCCAAAGAGGAATTTGACGCCTTGCTCCACGAGCAAGTAAAGAGCACACGCGCTGTATGGTCCGATTTTCGTCGAGCATGGAAGAAAGACCGCCGTTTCTATGGCTGGGGTAGAGATGATCGCGAGCGTGAAAAATATTTCAAGGACTTCTTGAAGGAGCTCGGAGAAAGTACGCCTTTCCCAGTTTGTTGGACGACTGAGACTCATGGTTAATTAGAGAAGCGTGCTGCCGCTGAGAAGGCGGAAGCGGATTTCTTTACTTTGCTACGGGAAAGTGGTGCTGTGAAGTCAGATTCGGTTTGGAAAGATGTAAGTCAAAAATATTTTTTCTGCTTCCTGTATATTAAAACATTCTACTCCAAGATCAAGCGGAAATTGTCCGACGATCCGCGGTATGATGCTGTTGGCTCGTCCACACTTCGAGAAGAACTTTTCAATACATTCTTGAAAGCCCGTGGGTCCTCTGGCGGCAAAAATCGTGAAGACGAAGTCGACAAACCGCCTTCCGGTACGCCAGCAGACGAAGCAATGGATGATCGCAAACGGCATGAGAAAAGACAGCGCGCTTTGCAAGAGCGTGAAGAGCAAGTGAGGTCTCAACGTGGTCGCATGGAAGCAGAGATCGGAAGGTCTAGGTTAGGATTGACCAAGGAAGAAGGGGAAAGAATATTCGGGTGAGCCATACCAGGGTTTATTTTCCTGGAGCTATTGTTCCTGTGCGGCTCAACGACTTGTTCCTATTTCCAGTACGCTTTTAACGGATGCCATCCGAGACCCCCAGGTACGTTATCAACGTATTCGTGAGCAGACTTTAACTCTCTACTCAGCTGTCTTGGGACGCCGTACTACCGCAATTAGCAACGGATCCTCGATTTACGAAATCACCCCTACCTAGGGATCAGCAACTACACTTGTTCCATTCACATATGCGCCAGCTTCGGTCAAAGCATCTGAGCGGTCTACATGCATTGTTCGATGTGCACGCACCCTCTTTGGCAGCCTCGTTTTCCAAGCTTCCTCTAGAGTCGATCGAGAAGTCGTTACCAGCCACCAAGTTGGGATTTGACTCACAGGAGTTGGAGAGAGAGTTTGACAAATGGCAGAGAGAGAGGACCTCTGATGCAAGGAAGGCATTTGACGATATGCTGTCTGAGAATCCGTTTGTAGAATTCTGGGGAAGGCTCGGAAAGATGGGTGGGGAAGGTGTCGAAGGCGGAGTAGCTGCTGAGGATCTGGGAGAAGATGAGGGAGAAGGTTTCGGTGGAAAAGTTGACATGAAGGCTCTGGCTAAAAACGTCGATTTGGAGGACATTGTAAATGTGCTCAAGGTAAGCCTCGGAGCGATCTTGGATTGACTTGTCAATGACGTTCAGCCCATGATCTCCAGAATGACAAAAGATATATCATGTTTGAGCATGTGCCAGAACAGAGGGAGAGGTGGATTCGAGTGTGTTATTTCTCGTGTTTGTTCTGGTTCACTACTTACGATCCATGCTACAGGACTACTTGGCTGGTTTGTCTGCGCCAAAGCTATCTGTTCATGTTTGACCTTTTGTACATGCTTTATTACGCGTCATTGATCACATGATGAAGAAAGTAAATCACGTGATCATATGACACGTCACTCTCATGTCCGTTTGATCGAGTCCGAGTCGGACCGGCAAAAGTCAATCATCGATTTAAAAAGGTTTCAGTCGCTGTCTACGTGTCCATCTTTTTGTCTCAGCGATGCGTCTACTTCGCTCGTTGGTTCTGGCGCTCTCCCTCCTTACTTCCCGTGCATTTGCTCAGGATGCCAGCGACAATCCAAGAGTAAGACATGAATACCAGGTTTGTGTCCCACAAAACGCCTCGTGTTCAATTCTAATTCATATATAGAGTGACGTAGCGCGTCTTCGCAAAATTGTCATCAACAGGTGAGTGTCCCGTGGTTCCCGTGCTGCACTCGAGTCTTATACGCTTTCCAGTCTTTACTCGAACAGGTAACCAACCTCGTCCCTGTTCTTGCTTACGGTATCTGATTTCGTGACTTTTAGAGATGTTTTCCTCCGGGAACTGATTTCTAATGCCAACGATGCTCTCGAAAAGTTCCGCCTGACCGCTCTCACGGAGAAAGACATTTATGATGGTGTTTCCCCCTTGAATGTGACCATCAAGGCCATAACGAACGAAGATGGCAACGGTGGTCGCATTATCATCACCGGTAGGCATTCCTCCAGTCGTTCCCTGCGTAGAGCTAATAAACCTAGATACCGGTATCGGAATGAGCGCGGAAGAACTCACCGTCAATCTGGTGCGCCATGCCTGGTACTGACGGTCAACAGACTCACGTGGTACCCAGGGAACGCTTGCAAAATCAGGGACTTCCGAGTTCCTCGACAAAGCAGACAGCATGGACACGACCAACTCTGGTAACCTGATTGGTGCTTTCGGTGTCGGATTCTACAGCAGGTGCCTGTCGTTCTACATCTGCCCTATTGTGATGCTCGAAGACTGCGTGTCCTAATCACCCTTTATAGTTTCCTTGTTGCGGACAAAGTTACCGTCGCGTCTATTCCACCCAAGTCTTCCAAACATCCCGACCCAACGCAAAATATCTTCAGCTCCTCTGTTGATGAAGGTACTTTTGAAGTATATCCTGACCCCCGCGGAAACACCCTCGGTCACGGCACAGAAATCACTCTTGAATTGAAGCCTGACGCGAAACAATATCTGATCCCCTCGAACTTGATGAAGCTCATGTATGTATATCTCTTCGTGACAGCAACATATCAACCTCACTAAAGTTCGTAAAAGTAACAAGCATTCGGCCTTCTCTACCTCTTTCCCCATGTATCTTTGGAACGAAGTTGAACAAGAAGAAGAAGAAGAGGTAGAAGAAGAGGCGGAAATATCGCGAGATGATACCGAGACACAGGATAACGAAGAAGCTGTTGTCGAGGAGGAGAAACCAGCTGAGCCGGTTGAACTCGAGACAAAAAATGTGATGGTTGGCTTGTGGGAACACATGAACTCTCAACCCCCTCTCTGGATGCGGTGCGTCTCTGCCATTCCGACTGAAAGAGTTTGGAATTAAGTCGACAGTTATCAGTGATCCCAAAATGGTCACGGAGGAGGAATATGGGCTGTTGTACCAAGCCACGTTCAAGGATTTCCAAAAACCGCTTACTTGGACCCACTTTGCTGGAGATTCAGGTGATGGTGTTTCCTTCCGCGCTC
>JBBPOC010001414.1:0-10094 GCA_038091235.1 Tylopilus rubrobrunneus | reverse complement strand
AGCGAGGCGCGACCGGCAGCGGCGCATCTTCTTCCTCTTCCTCGTTCGAGAGCGCGTGGTATGGCAGCGGCACCTCGCACGTGACGCGGTACTAATCCATATTACCGAGGCGCTCGTTCTCGAGTCGATCTGGCCTTGTATATCAGTTGACAGGCCCAGGGAGAAGAGACGACGCACAGAAATTCCACTGTACCCTACGTAGCATCTCCCAATGTTCCAACTATGAACGTGCGCACATTGATGCTCAAGGGTGCAAAGGCGGGCATGTAAATCAGGCATACGTAACGAATGCATATGTTGGACACCTGCCAAAGACGAATCGGCATTAGCGATACGACACGGCAAAAGTGTTTACGGAATGCACCAAAGCAAAGAAGTAGGACTAGGACACATCGTCAGCGGTCTTGAAGCGGGAGCAGGGAGAGCAAGGAGACGCACAGGTATTTGAGACTTGTAGACGAGCTCCGGTCTGAGAAGCGGACGTTGAGCATGCGGTTTAAACAGTGACCAATCCATCAAGAAGTCCTGAGAAACGTCACGATAGTAAGACGTACGGATGCGGACAGGACTCACACCTTGATGTCTCCAGTAGTAATAAAAGAAATAATGTACCATCCCCATGCCGCACTTTCCAGCCTGCACAGAGGTTGAATACAAAACGAATGGGTAAAAACCAAGGTCCGTACATTGATAAGGTGGGTGGGGAGATTTGAATCCCGGTATCGCCTCAAGTTCGGCAGGAAACGCACGGCAAAAGGAAGGGCCACAAGAATGTAAAACCATTGCCAATCCGAAGCCGTGCCGCACGTCGACCATGCTTCTTCACCAAGCGGTTCGTAAGATAGCAATCGCAGGCCACTGGGAGCATTTTCGCAGAAAACGACTCGGGCGAAAAGGCGGATGTGATATTGTCGAGGAAAGAGGTATTAGCCTTGACGGGAAAACCACCGGGCGCTGGAAGTTATCTCTGTATGTGTGATATCTCATATCAACGAACCCTTACGGCACATTGCCCAGTGAACAACACTCGCACAGATCGATACTTTCGAAGGTACGTGATCGCATGGTTCTTGACCTCGTCTGGAACCACGTCAATGGCTTCTCAGTCGCCTGAAACTGCCACGTCATCCAAGTACCGCCTCTCCACCTCATCGGGACAGATAAGCGGCCACCAAGCTGACTGTGCCACCTTGGCAACAGTGAGTGCAACTCGCTTAGGCATGACGGGCGCCCGAGAAGGTGGGTTGTATATCACAGAAGACACCAAGTCCAAGAGATACTCCAGCGATAAAGTTCTGGGTCCGGGAAGCGCAATCATCTCAGGCAGTTGCGAGATACAGATTGGCCAAAACCTATGCGACGTCCAAAACCTATACACCATCCATTAATTCAGAAGGTGACATGAGAGGCAAAATAACAGTTACATGCACAGGTCTTATTTTGGTCTCCCCGTGGTTAAGGTTCCACCAGATCGGCCAAACTGATGGTTCGAGATCACGTTAGTGGGGCACAGAGCATTAAGTCAGTCGTCTTGAAGCTTACTGGCCATGTTGTCCAACAATTTGTCTTTATGTCCATACGTTGCCGCCGGTCGTGCGATGGTTGCAGTGGGGAAGGAATTCTTGACCCACTCTTCCCCCTCAAACTTTGTGCGATAGAAGGCAGACGTGGAATCGGGGGAAGCATTCAGGTGGGAAAGATGCACGAAGCGCTGAACTCCGGTCTCCGCAGCGACCTTGGCGATCCCCCCCGCACCAGTGACATGCACGTCGGCATACTTGAAGTTCCTACCGAACAAGAAACGAGACGAGGGAGGAAAGGAAATCGATCAGTACGTATCATGGAGCAGGGTCGAAGAGCGCGTTACTTGGTCTCATAATCACGGCCGACAAGATTGTATACAATGTCAGAATGTTTCAAACATTCAGCTATTTGGTCTTCATTCCGGATATCCCATTCCTAAATACGTGTCGTACGACATCAATCAGACAAATTGTGATGCTTCTAGATTGGAAGGGAGGATTACCATGGGGACGATTTGTCCTAGATCACCCATGGGCTTGAGGTGTCTTTTTTCGTCTTCCTTGCGGTACGGAACTATAACCTGAGTACCCATTCGGGCTGTGGGCGTCACGTTGGAAGAGTCAGTCGGAGCACGGCGCAAGATGGGACAAGGTCGTGAAGTGCGCGCGCACCGAGCTTAGAGATGAGGTACCTTCCCAGGAAGCCAGCGCATCCGAAGACGGTGACGACGTGGCCGCTGATGGCGCTGTACCCTGGTATGCCAGACGAGACGACCGCTTTCCGGCCAGGCAGCATGACCATGTCGTGCAGCGCACGCTAAGTCGGGTGAGTAAAGAAACATGTAAAAAGCGTGCATAATACCTTGCTGGACGACAATGGCGCGCTGAACGCGCAAGAGGTGAGATCTGGAGAATGACGGCAGACTCGGAGGTGACCCCAACTCTTGCCGGAAATTCCCGAAACCAATAGTGGCTTCGTACCTTCATTGTCTGTACCCGAAATGCAGCTTAGGCTCCGAGGACTTTTCTAAGTGCTGAGAATATGAACATTCGGAAGCATAGCAGACGGCAACGTTAAGCGAGGAAAATTAACATGAAGTAGTCGGATTGTGAAACTGCAACGCGTTGCGACAGCAGTTAGCAGAGTAGTGGTGGAGGTAATAGTGATGGCATGGGAGAGTGTGATGAATGAACCGCTTGGCATGCGAAAGAGGGATCCAAAAAATAAATTGTGCCCCACGTAACTGTAAAACAGGAATTGCGGTGGATATGCGGGGGATTGTGAGAGGATATGCAGTGCATGAGTGTATGAGCCTTCTACCAGTGAGACACGACATATTGTGATAGAACAAGATTTTGGGATGATGGTTTGCTAGAAATCAAACATTGTGCAGCGTACAAATGCATTTTTGAAAAATGGTCCATCGTGTGAGGACGTTCTCTTTTCATCTCCGTTCCCTGACGAAGGGGACCCCACTCGCAGCCTGGAAGAGCGCGTACTTGATCTGCGTGAGTGTAGCCCCTTCATCGGGTGTCAAAAGAGCTGGAGATTGCGAATCAACGCTTCCGCGATATCGGGGAGGGTACTTCCGCTCGTAATCGGAGGAGCCGGTTGGTATACGGGGCGGTGGCGTCTATGCGCAGGCAGCGAAACTTCCTGCTGCTGCTGGATATGTTGCTGAGTCGAGAGCTGGATGGAGCTCTGGTGCACGTCAGCGACGGCAGTTTCGTGGTGTGTCAGGTCATCACGGAGTAGAACGGGAGCAAAGATGCTCGCTGGGGTTCCTTGCATCAAGAGACCGCAGGTGACATACATACCCAGTCTCAGCGCCCTGCTTGGACCCGTCAGGTTCGATTCGTCCTGGAATACACCCTGCCAAGCGATCTCATGCAAACACGCCGTCTTCTGGCATGATTGTCGAGGCGGAACTGAGGTTGTTTTGCATGTCCGCAGCGGTCATTAATTCGGGGGGTGAGGAAGAGGTGTCGCCGGCGTCGCGGTCGGAAGTGACGGCAGATGCGGAAGAGGAATTGCCGTTGGGTGTCGTGCTTCTAACACTGCCATCGTCTGACTCGACGCGTGCGAGACAGTCCATGTTGGTAGCGGGATCGGGCGACTGGGAACGAGAGGTGGACGATGCGGTGTTGTTGTGAGGCAAGCCCGAGTTAGAGAGGGCGTCCGCGGAGTGCAGGGAGTGGTCGTGATCGGTTGCCTTGATGGCCTTGAGCAACGCCCTCGACTTTTTCCCGCTCTGGAAGAGATCCCGGAGTGGATCCTTGCCTCGTCGACGCCGCTCCTTTGGGCGGCGAGTGCCTTGGTTGGGCCGGGAGAGTCTGTGAACTCAAGATCAGCAGTGCAAAATAATGTCTTTGCTGACCTGATGATTTCAACAGCACTGCTCGGAAGTTCTTTCTTGGTCTTCGCAACGAATGACTGGTAATCCGTAGGACTGAAACCTTGATCTTCCGAAGTTGAGAAGAGAGACGTCATCTCGCCCACACCACGGCCCCCACCCGTGACACGAAGCAATTCACAGTCAATGCACAATCAAATCGCTGCGTACATACCTGCTTCGCACCCCTTTTCTTCTCAACCTGTCCGACGGAGATCCCTCCACGGTAGCAAATTGGACCACGACATTTTCTTTTAGCCGTTCGTCCAAGTGGTTGACGATCTAACAGAGAATCATTAAATAGCACGATATAAAAGATCAGGAAACGGATCACCAGACTTGGAAACATCTCTATCGAGGTTAGACGCGATCTCTTCTGGAGGCGGTCCACCAACTGCTACACTTATTCGCGGGATGGTATGTCTGGACCTTCAGCGGCAGGACTGTGTCCGTGTCACATTTACCACGTTTAGAATTGGAGAGCGAGGACGTCCCGGCGATAAAACAAGTCCTCGCTCAGAGTGACGTGGCGGTAGAGGAACTGAGTCAGCCATGTAAGGTCCATCGGTAGATTACGAGCGTAAATGGCAACGATCTCGAATAATAGGTCGATCCTTGGTATTCTTTCGAGCATTTCCTGGAAGATGGATACATGACGGATTGTCTGCGGACAACTTCCTGGGCTGTGGTGTCCGCACTGGCATGCTCAGGGTGCAATGGCTCCGATCTCCAGATTTCGATCATGGCATCGATCACGTGGCCATTTTCCGTCATCCAGCCGAGCTGCAATTCTGCGAGGTCACCCGGGAGGTGTAAACCGGGCAACAACAAAATTGTGTCATCGCTCTTGAAACAGTGGGCGACAAGAGATTGCATCCTAGATGCTGACTCTCTCCCAACGCTGGGTGCAAGCTCGGTCAGTAGAATACTCCGTAATGTCCCGAGATGACATGGGCGGTGGATATGGCGGAAGAAGAAATCAAGGGCCTCTCCAGGATATCGATCGAGGTACTTCCCCAAAGGCTCAGAGAATGGTGTCTTGCTAGAGAATTGCATCTGGGCTTCGGTCTGCACAATAGCATTGACGAGGATTTCTAGGGAGATGTTCGCAGCAGAGGAGAGGAGGTGGAATATGTTCGCCAAGCGAACGAGTGTGGTGATGCCTTTGTTTTTGGGTAGTGGAAGACGGATCGAAGCTTGCAGCATTTGAGGATCTGCGACGATGCGGAAGTGATCAAGAAGTCCATGCCCAATCTCGATTTTGAAGTAGTTGATAAGCAATTCCAAAAGGCGGGCCAGACCCTCCAACCCCGAAACGGGAAGGCGCTTTGGACTGGCGCGATGGGCCGCGGACCGATATGCAGGAGTTCTTTTGGAAGACGACTCTGATGGGTAAGCGCCATCCGAGGTCCCTCGTGCGCCACCTCCTTGACCTCTTGCGGAGGTGAGTACAACGACTTCAAGTATACGCTTGTCACTCTGGAGAGAACTCCTCAATCAGAAAACCAGTCCATGAAGATGTAATCCATACCTTTACCGAGTCTGATGCTGCTTGGGAAAGAAGTCAGTCATCGGCATGGAAGCAGTCAGTAGCTGGATGCAAGCCACACGAAGCTTGATCACTTCCAGTCCGCCTTGGCGACTCCTAACTCGACTGATATTTTGGTTGTCGGCGTCAGCCAGCGCGGGAGTCTCATGCAAACGTCTCAGAAGCTCGCCGTTGAGCTCTGGAAGCGGCGGGCCGAGACTAATGCAAATCGAACGGCATCGATCATGCCAATCTGGGTCGGGAACGAGAATGCGCGCAGTGGCTTTGTGTATATTGCGGTGAGTATGTGATCCCGGTGCAGGAGAAGGAGATCGCAGATTTTTCAGCGATTTCAACGAGTAGTTCGATGCAGGTTTGCACTGCTTACCGAATTACAGGATTTGGACTCGAAAGGTCGGAGAAAGATATGGACCGGTTTAGTTCGCGAAGCGTTTGGGGCATACGCCAAATCGGCGAGGGACTGGGGGATCCAGTGGGATGAGGAGGGTGCACAGCGGCGGCGTTTGGTGGGTGGTTTGGAGGCGGTATGGGTGGGTGAATCGGGGGGAGGAGGTGGTTGAGGATGCTTCAGCCCTCGCACTGGAATATCTTTCAGTATATGGAGAAGAGTGCGGACGAAGTCTACCTCGCGGTCCTGTATCCACTTCACTCCAAAGTCTGGAGCAAAGGTTAAAATCTGGATGCCACTGGATGCCGCACTCTTCCGTACACATGAGCCGTCCGAACAAATAGCACTGAAACGACTTGCGAGTTGGTGGAGCATCGGAACAATATCGAGGGACGTAGCAGCTTGATCTCTACCCATCGTGACTAGATCGTTGACGATCACTGCGACAAAATCCCCCTCCTTGTCGGGCCTCTTCTTGTTTTTCGCGTGTCAGGGCTCGAGGCAGCGCCCCAAGATGCAAGCAGCGGGCTAGGATACCTCTTGAGACTGATGTCCTTAGTGACATCCTTGCGCATCTCCGTCGCGAAGATCGCCTTTGAGAGTTCTCGGATGAACTTCTGTGCATCTTCCTTTAGTTCAGGGGTATGAGAGGCGCCAAAAGTGGCCTCGAGACATCAGCTTGCTTTTAGTTGTGAGTATTCTGTCGAGATATTGAGTTGAATGTAGTATGGCAGGAAGGCGAGAACAAACCTGCTAGACGCCTCGAGGTCGTACACCGTGATGCGTGTAACCTCATTGAACGTAGGTTCTCCCCTTCCCAGGTGTGAGACAACGTGGCATGGCGACAGTACGGTGACCTTGTTAATGCAGGCCACATCGATCTGCGTTGTCATCGCGGATTCGGAGACCGACTCTTTGAAGATTGGTAGTGATTCGAACTATACTGCTCGTTTGGCTTTATCGAAAAGACGACCGGATTCAGCGTCGATAAGAACACGTGGGGTGCCGTGAATAACATTATGAATCGCTCTGCGGATCTCTGTCTTGGTATTTTGCCGTGTTTATGTATCGGGACTTCGAATTGCCATCAGATGATATTCCTGGATCTGGGGACAACGTCATCATGGAAAGCATTGTCTCAACGCTGTGATAGCAGCTTCATAATCTCTTCCTTGGTGCAGAGTGGCATACTTTGTTTCGTAGCCCCATGGAGACGATGGGTCAGCCGCGATAACCTGACAATGGATCATTCCATGAACCGGCGGTCAGGTAAGCTTAGCTGCGTTTGACCAAGAGACCTTGGGGTACTGCCAGATCCAGGGGTAGTGCAGCCGAATACCGCAAGACGGCTTTATCATAGTGCTTTGTGCTCATTGCATCAGCAAACCAACCTTTTTGAACTACAGAGTGCCCAGGACCTGACAACTGGCAAGGTCTACACAATCTACACAGGTATGTGGCTGTGTGCCATCCCACTTGACCTCATGAGCTACAGAACACCCAGTACACAGCATTCTGCCAGGCTCTGTGCGATCTGCACAGGCATGTGGCTGTGCCACGTCTGATGTCAGAAACATTGTTTCCAGATTAGGTGGAGCTGAACCGCCAATCAAAACGGTTACATCTAATAATCTATAATTATCCTTCTAACATACTGTTCTACATATATCCATAACATCATTAACACAACCACGCTACAGTGATGTCTCGATGCTCCCCCTCGCCTCCCATGTGATCACACCAGTCTCCCCTCGGTCGTCGGCCCAATTTACCCCGCTCGAATCACGAAATCGCCAAAACCGCTCGCCCGACTCGGACTCGGAGTGGCATTTGTGTGCGTACCACTTGATCATCGG
Source organism: Tylopilus rubrobrunneus (assembly GCA_038091235.1). NCBI lineage: Eukaryota > Fungi > Basidiomycota > Agaricomycetes > Boletales > Boletaceae > Tylopilus > Tylopilus rubrobrunneus. The sequence continues at coordinate 2,385 of JBBPOC010001414.1, read as the reverse complement.
TCCCAAGATCGCCAAGATCTCGGGCTCTGACACGCTCTCACGGTAGATCCTGTTGAGCTGTTGGCCATAGTACCCACCACCGAGGAGAATTGTGTTAGCTGTCCAGCACCTTCCCGACGAACGCCACCTCTGCAACAAGGGTGCCCCCATCAGTTCACTGAGAGCAACACGTGCGCGCAACAACACGTACCAGCAACATCACGGTAAGGCTGGCGCACCCGTTGGGACAGCCAGTCATGTGCATGATAATTGAGTCGTGGCGCAGACCAGCCCCTTCGCACAGCTTTTCCACTTTGTCGATGAGTATGGGTAACCACTGATATGTGCCTTGAGACGTGTGACCCATTGAGGACGATAAAGAAACTCACCCGCTCTGATTCGGCCATGGCAAGACCTAGATGTCTCGGTCGTCAAGATGCATGGAGTGAACAACGAGGACTGACCACACGTAGGGAGCGCGACACACGCCGACGAAGAGAGCCGCAATCCGGTGAAATTGAGGTTATCGAACTTGTACTCGGCAAGCAACGCCTTGATTCTCGGCACCTCCTCGGGAGGGATCTCAGAAACGACGAGGTGTTGGTTCAGCACCAGACGGAACGTGCCCTTGTGCACCTTAGCGATTTCCCGGAGGCCTGTCTTGAACTCGTGTTCGGGTTCGTCTTGAACGCGTCCGTTTTCGATGTAGACGGTGACATGATGTCGATCGTCTTCACCGACGGTCCACCCGAAATGGTCCATGTTGGTCTCGAAGGAGTAAGGACGGGCCGGGGCGAGCGCGAACCCGAGGCGGTTCTCTACTTCTTTCTTGAAGTGGTCAAGGCCCATGCGATCGACGGTATACTTTAAGCGGACGTTCTGTGCCAGAGATTAGCATGCTTGTCTCGGGCATATACAATGATCGTTGTCACCTTTCGGCTGTGGGTGCAAATCAGCAATGGGCGTATGGTAGAGGCACATGAAAACTTACTCGACACGGTTTCCATTGTCCCGTTGTGTTAACATGACCTTCTCTGCTACGAGTGCTCCTTGCTCGACGGTACAAAATCCAATGACATCACCGAGACGAGGGTACGTCTTCTTGTTACCGTGAGTCACACCCATGCCACCACCCACTGTGACGTTGAAGCCTTCCAATTCGCCATCCTGGTCGACGATAGCGATGAAGCCCAGGTCGTTGGCAAACACGTCGACATCGTTGTACGGAGGAACGGCGATCGCGACTTTGAACTGGATAACAACTCAGTATCCGACCGATTTTGACCACCAAACAAAATTGTCATACCTTGCGAGGGAGATAGAACTCTCCATACAATGGCTCAAAGTCCTTGACGGCTCCACCAGCCACCATCTTCTTGTCAAGCCAGATTTCGTGGTATGCAGTCGTTCTAGGTAGCAAATGATTGCTGACGAGTTTGGAAAATTCGTATACACGATGGTGAAGCCTCGACAACGTCGGAATAGCAGAGCAGATCACGTTACTGCAAAGCATCATCCATAAGCATTCACCTGAAGAGACGACGCAACGTACCGGTTGACGTCACCACACGCAGCCAACGTATCCATCAACACTTGGTTGATTTTTTGGATGGAAGGTTTCAAATGACGTTTAATGACACCGTGGAATTGAAACGTGGCCCGCGTGGTGATCTTGAGCGTGCCATTTCCATGTTCGTCGGCAATTTGGTCCATCTGCGACCATTGCTCAGGCGTACACACACCACCTGGCGTGCGCACGCGAATCATGAAGCTGTAGGCTGGCTCGACTGCCTGAGCCTGACGTTCGTCGCGGATATCCCGGTCATCCTGCTGGTAGATGCCGTGGAACTTGGTGAGCTGAGTGTCAGAGGGAGCAAGCGCGCCAGTAGTCGTGTCCTCCAAACCCTCTGCGATGGTCCCACGAAGGTACCCTGACGCTGCCTTGATGTGCTCGTTCGTGATTGGCTCGGGTTCAGCTTCCGTCACCTGGACGCTGTCGACGCCGAGCGCTTTCCAAACCTTGGGTTCCCAGACCTTGTAGCCGGTCTCGGGTCCATCCGCGTCTTGGTCGTCTCCCAGGCCAATATCAGCACAGCGTTCGCCCCCGAGCCGTTCCAAGCGCGAGTCAAGATCCTTGCTGGGCTTGTTGTAATAATGAGCATCTTCGGGCCGAGGCCAGTAGTGGCTATCACCAAGGCCGAAGACGGCGTACCGTAGCTTGGAGAAGGGTTTTTCGTTGCGAAGTGCAGCGGCGTTCAACGCTTTGAAAAGTTGGCGTCCGTTTTGAGGCGGTTCGCCCTGTCCAGCAACGGACGTCACGAATGCGACGTGTTCCTCTTGTGAGAGGCTTTCGATGGTCATCGAATCAAAGGTCCCGATGGTAGCCGTCATGCCTCTCGCCTTGGC
>JBBPOC010001413.1:0-10097 GCA_038091235.1 Tylopilus rubrobrunneus | reverse complement strand
GATGTCGTGTTGCGCTCGTTATCGCCGAGCGACCATTTCTCGGCTAGGGAGTCATCTTGACTCACCAGGGTTGACACAGCGTGTCCATATCGCCCCCCTTACGACGGAACGTGTCATTAGGATCTTGCTCAAAATGTAAAGCGGGCTTGTCAAGACTTAGACAAAGGGAACGGGCGCTAACTTTGAACCAGTTTGCAAACCTTGAAGGCTATCTTCACTGGGTGATACTGTGGGCGTCGGGGGAAGCATTCACTCTCCCATATGTACCGACAGAATCGGTGAAACGAATTCCAGAAATAGGGAACAATGCGGTCCTGGCTTTGAAAACAAAGCATGAAACACGGACGAAACACGAGACAACACATCCGTGCCATGGATAGACATTGACATAGACGTCCTTCCACTAAAAGGACAACGTTTTCAGGAATAATCCTGACGAAACGGGGTTGATTTGAACGGCGAACTACTAACATGCCACAAATCGTACTTACATTGACTAGGAGCCATGTCGGAGTTGTAGACAGTACATTGAACTGTCATGAAACATCAGGGTAAATGTAACGAAGCAGTGTTGACTCACTAGTGCGACTACCGGAGGCAAAGTCGAACCATTTCGCTGTCCGGATTAGTATTACCTGAGTGGGTTTCTTGGCGGATTGAAGGCGAATCAATCCTTTTAGCGCTGCAGAACCCTGCTCGAGATCAGCTGAGCTATGCTACGCCTCACTAGAAGCAAAAATAAACATTGCTGCTCAATTGATCGTGGGAAACCCACGAACCAAAGGTGATTGCGGGAATGTTGCGAAAAAACGGGTGTCACAGGGACTCGCATCTCTATTCAAAATACCTGCCTGCTATGCTTTCTCGAAAGATTCGTCGATGATCAATAGATAGTAATATTTGCCGCATCCGTGACCAACAGCAACCCTGCGGGAGACGGAGGCATTGGAACATCGGCCGAAAGGTACCGAAACCTAAAGACTGCGAGAACAAGCGTTCAGACATATTCGGGTGTATACATTCAAACACACGCACCGTGGCCCATTTTTGAGTGATCTCCTAGTCAAAGAGTCAGAAGCCAACTCCGTATGGGGGCCTGCCTGACTGGACGAGTTTGGTCAATATGTATATGCTAGACATGTTGTAGGCATCGGACTTACAAGCACCGTAAGGGAACCCTCCGCGTCTTCATCCAACTACAGCGGCATTGTGATTCGGAGGGCGATTGTGCGTGGTTCACTCTAGAGCGCCATGCACGATGTACCGTAATGCATGCTGTCACCACCAGAAGGCTTGTACGCCGATACACAGCTTGAGGTGTCAGTGGCACGACCGTGCTCGGGACGGCGGATAGAGACTTTTTTTTCTCCAAAGGGTCAACAAACGGGGCCAGTATAACTTTCATTAAATGACAGCCACCGGGCCACAACAAACGAGCCGAAGGAGAAAAACACTTTGTCACCGAGACGGTCGCGCGGTCACTGCGAAAGCGTACCTTGCAGGGAGCGGCCACGTCAGGGTGGCAATCTCGACTCATTGTTGCTTTACAGCAGCATTCGCACGGCTCCCCGGCCGACGAGTGATATAGTGTGTGCGTTCCTGTAGCTTCACTAGTAGTATGGATTGATGCCGACAACGATGTCGTTAGATCAGAGATAGCAGCTTGGTTCAAGGCTAGAAGCTTGACGGTCAACCACTGGCAACTGAAACCTCTGAATGCGCGAGTCACTAATTGCTGCGTTAGCTCCGGAATAGCGATGAGTCATTGCCTTTCGAGAAATGAGAATGGAAGCAAACTAGCCTTGCAGTAGGTGACCGCATCTCCATTTCGTCAAGTCCATGGACATGCCGTGACGCAGTTCTCAACTGAGGGAATGCCGCGGGCATTTTCTAGACTGAGCCCGTTCGGCACCCTCGTTACGCCGACCATAACCACCGAGCGTGATCGCCGTCGTCCTACGATCAGCATGACTCCATCGCATGCGGAAACAACAATAAGATCACGTACTCCATAATTAGTTCTTCATCAGGGCATGGCAGGCTGGTGGCCGCGTTGTACAAGTGGCTTGGCCCGAGCGTGAACTAGGGTACTTGTGAGAATAACTGCCAGTGTGGATGATGGTCCGCCCGTTAGGACGAAAAGATGACGAGCTAGACGCTCACCTCGGAGGACACCCGACAACCATGAAGTTGAGAGCCCGGGGTCTCTGCCGATTCAACGCGGGCGACGGCATAGACGGTCTGGACACCAGCAGGATTGTTAATGTAATCATGCTTGCTCTCTGAGAATGGGGCAGCAAGAAATATCGTGCAAATTGGCAGTAAGCGGGTCCCTCGGCCTGAGCCTGTAGACTCTCCGAAAGTGAACTTGCCAAAGCTGGTGAGAACCCATAAGGTGGGCGTGCCGTAGCCAGATTTAAGCGAGTATACCCAAGGGGCTTTCTGCGTATGCGATAACATCGTGTTGACCATGTGTTTTCCATTTCAATAAACTGGATTATGCATATACGCAGAACAAATGCACGAATGAAGCACGGATAGAGACGTCATAAACTTGATATCATGAATCATCGTCGGAGTCGCCTGCTAATCGACTAAGCGACGACCCATTGAAAGCACCTACAAAGACGAATCGTGATAATGAACACCCTGTTTATGTGATCACTTTGAGCTGAAGAAATACGCACGACCAAGCGAAGGTGTATGTCTTCCGTGGTACGCGGCAAGTGAAGGCGAGGGGGTCGACGGTGCAGAGCTGGAGGAAGCACCAAGAGACGCACCGAATGGTGATGGTGTGCTAGGCATGGAATAGTGCAGCGTCCGGGAAGGTGTCGATACAGGCGAGGGGACGTACGATGAACTGAAGGAGCGTTGGGTTTGTGGATTTGTCTATGACACGACGCGTGCAGGTGTGAGCAAAGATATCAACATTGAAACGATCAGTATACTCACACCTGGAGAGAGGAGTGTCCGCCTTTTTTTCTGGCCCTGAGGCGTGAGCAGGCCTTTGGCAGGTGATGAGGGTAAAGGCGGAAGTGGTGTTCGGGGATACTGGAGTGCGATGGCAGACTGGACAAGATTGAGTGCAAGCAAGCCTGATAGTGCTACCTCTGACGCGAAGACAAGAATGTCAGCGTTGCATCCAATGTGGAGTTGACACGTCGACATACCAGCAGCACAGACTGCCCAGAAAGCATTTACATCGCCATTTGCGCGTACGACGTTGAGAGCCGTCCACAATGATGGGATGGGCAACAAGTACGTTAGCAAAACGAGGGTCACAAGGCAGAGGGTCGAGTTGCGCAATCGCACAATGGCTTCGTTTTTATGAGGTTTTGAGAAATGGGCGAGTTCTTTGGCTTTGGAGGTCGCAAAAAGCAGAGAAGCTGGGGACACGGGATTGGCGGACGGAGGAACGCTCTCGGTGGACATTCTGTTGGCAAGTTGGTCTTGGTGGACCAACGCGACCCTTTGTCGCAGTGATCACGTGATCCGTCCCCATTCAAAATCAAATCAGCCAATAGACAGTGTCCAGCGAAGACCACAAGACGCTCTGCAGGCGATCGAGTACAAGCCAACCCGGAGGGCTCATCAAGCCACCTTAGATGAGGGCCAGAAACCATTTCGGGTGAGAGGGCTCGATGATCACCAACGTGCTGATTGGTTCGAGTAGGGTAATCCAGCATCACGTCGTCTTGCCGCGGCTGCGGCTTCGTGGGGTCGCGCGGCAATCGCATTGCTGAGCCCTGTCCGTCCGAAATCGATTGCATGTGCTCAACTAGCCATGTCCAATTACTAAATGGCCATCTCGTGGCACAACCTGAAGGGCCAAGGGTAGGACGGAAGCAAAACTGGTGCTTCGAGTACAGTCTCCGTCAGAATTCGCTCGTATTGCCCTTCGTGCCACGCCTCTCCTGTCACAGTGTCCGACGTGGCCGTCGACAAAAAACAGAGATTCCAACTCACCATTCACACGTTCATGGTACCCTGTGGCGCGTCTGCCGAGGTGTTCAGCCGCGAGAAAGACCGTTCAAACATGATTTCCATTTCACTCGAGTAAGGCGTCTTAGACTTTTTGTTGGAGCTTTCAGAGAACCAACGACTCTCGCAGGCACTCAGATGCGCACTTTCTTGGCGACTGCACTTCAATCGATCCAACTTCCCATTGCCCCGCACCGCTGACAAGCCACGCATCCGCGGTCACGTTGGATGGTCGTTCTAGCCCCATCTCGACCCTGCTGGAGGAACTTCTCATCATTATTTTCGACGACGTGATCACGTCTGAATCGTCGTCATACCCATCCAAACGCAAACAGATACGCGCTGACAGATGGCTGAGCCCACCCAGAAATCTTGCCAGTGTTTCGAAGATGTGGCGAACCATCGTGATTACCTGCCCTAGACTCTGGAGACATGTCCATCTTACTCCATTCCAATCAATCCCTGCACTCACGGAACAACTGCGTCGCTCGTCACCCCTCCCCATTAGCCTCACGGTACATCAGTGGCCATTCCGAAAACCCAACTCGCGGTCGGAACCATTTTCGATCGTGGCACTCACTGCTCAACTTCAGTCCATTTTGTCACCGTCGGAGAAAGAAGGCTCGACCCAAGCTCCAGCGAGCCAGAGGGTTGAGTCGATTACGATTAATGCTACCGAATCCAGCTCGTTCCTCAATTTTGTTCTCCAAACGTGGACGGGACGTGGCTCCAGGTTTCTCTCTTTACGCAAGGTGGCCATGATCGGCAACACGTGCGCGATTTGGTCCCGAACGTGTTTCTTTGACGAAAGGAGCGCCCCAGGGCTAGAACGGCTCGAGCTGAGCAATGTCGTGATTGCACAGGACGCGTACAGACTTCCGTGGGGGGTTGGATCCAACCTGACGACGCTAGTGTGGACTGCGCCGGTACACAGACATGGCTCGCTCATTGTCTCGGTATCATGTTTCCATCACGTCGTATCGTCCTTTCCCTGCCTGACTACGCTCGAGCTTCACGGACGCGTCGTGGCGTTCGAGTTCGCGACCATGGAAAGCTTGGAAGGGAGTGGCGTCACACCGCTCGAGCACGTACGCGATCTTCGGATCAGCGGGCGTGTGTTCCCGAATGCGTGGGCGGCATATGTATTGTTTCACCTGCTGCCGTCGCTGAGGAACGTCGTGGTGCGAGGACGAGCGCACTCTGGTCCGCTCGAGCTGCGCACGGTGACGCTCGCCTTGCAAGGGATGATCTATCCCCCCAAGGTGCAAGGTTGGCCAATCGTGCTCCGGGGCATAGAGAGCCTCGAGATGGTGTGCGTCGATGGTGAGTGCGGGGAGTGGAAGGCGTGGATTATGAGGGAGCTAGAGGAGTGGCGGACGGAAATGATGACGAAGATGGGCGATGCTGCCAGGGTGCGGATGCAGATCGAGTTCGATGAGGAGCCGATGGACGAGATATTAGTGGACTAGCATCGCCACTAGTATTGGTATGGCTGTGACCGCAGTAGTACTTGTTGCTTGACGTACGATTCGATCACCTCATCATGTCAAGCAATAATCCGTTTCGCCAGTCACCCCCTTCGCCTCCTCTTCCTCCTATTCCACACTCGGATAAACTCCCAGCTATTCCTCCTCAATCACCCACCACAACAGCTGGCCCATCCTCGCAACCCGAAATGCCAACTCGTCAACAAATTCCTCCGAGTTCACAAGAGTTGATGGAGATCATCGAGGAAGACCTTCCTCCCCCTTACACGCCCGCTGCCAACGTTGGCGAGGAAACAGTCGGCCTTGGACCACGGCGACCCTTTCAACCACCACCCCCTCTTCCCCCATCGTCGCTTCATCCATCTCCGGGCCATTCGAACTGGCCGCAGCCGCCACTGGTACCTCCACACGGACCATCCCCTGGGGGTCCTTATGCGCCGCCGCCCGACCCAGCTCTCGCCCCTTGGCAAATGCAGCAGCAGTATCGCCGGAGACCGAATGCAGGCGGAGGTCTGATTGGTGCGCTCTTCGACACCGTCCGGGACATTGCGGACGTCGTTTCGGGTGCGCATGACGAACGGACGACGGCATTGCGGGGCGCAAATGCTTCAGCATACGCTGCCCCGTACTCTAGCACGCAACCTGCGTATGCACCGCCCCCAGTAGCCCCGCCTCCACCTCGCCCTGCGTCAGCACCGCCCCATTCACCGCCGCCTATTCCAGACGATGGATCCCCAACACAGACTCCTGTTCCTGGACATCCGTTGTTGCTCGATGGCAGACTGCTTATCTACCCTAGAGATCATCTATGTGTGAAATGTGAGCTATTACATCTCGTCGCGGCGGTACACGTATTTACACACGCGCAGGTAGAAACACGGGCTACAAGGACTACGACCCTTCTCATCCATGTCGCAAATGCTGGGACAAGTACGGACGAACGTACACTGGCGCACTTTCGTACACTTCTTGGTCTCCTTCTCAGAACGATCCTAGAATGCAACGACCCCTACCGAGATTCATACCACCCCATCTCGCTGCTTCAAGTCCGGGATCATACTCGGGCCGGCCCTGCGCACCACCTCCTCCTTCCGGTCTCTTCCCACCGCCACCCCGACATCCACATCATAGCAGGTCTATATCCAACCCACATCGTCCGCCTCCGCAAGGATCGGAAGTCTCTTACTATGTCGCGAACCCATTGTCACCACGCCATGCACCGCCGGTGCCAAATGCCGTCGCTGTTCAACCAGGGGATCCGAGATTAGGTGGTCGATTGTGTATGCGTTGCCGGGGTGCGGGAGTGCAGACGCTGCTCTTGTTCGACGTGTTAATGTGTGATAGCTGTGGTGGGACGGGACGGGTTTGGATGTAGTTGCGGCACTAGATACCCCCTCGGGCGTGGACACCATTTACTACTGATTTTGTTTGTACTACGAGTGTGTTCTGTAATTGGCCCCTCTGTCTCTGGACATCATGTCGTTCCCCGTCGATGCCCACCAGCGTGAACAACTTGTTCAAGCAGCCATCAAAGGTCCATTTCTGACGTCTACGTGCTCCCTTTGGTCACCTACCCCACGTAGCCAAATCGTGTGCCTACGCACCTTACTCCGAGTTTCGCGTCGGCGCGGCGTTGCTGTGTGCTGATGGAACTGTGATCAAGGGCTGCAACGTCGAGAACGCGTCCTATGGTACGTATCCGTTGGTCCTGGAACGGATCCCATCCCTAATCGCGATTCATTTCCCTCGCTGAGTGATCAGGTGGTACGATATGTGCCGAGCGCACCGCGATCGTCAAAGCCGTTGTAAGTCTCGCTTGATACATAGCTCACACACGGGTTTTCATCTCTTTGGCACGTTCCCCCGCGCAGAGTGAGGGCAAGAAAGACTTTGTTGCCATTGCCGTCGCTGCGTACGTTACTCGAATGCTCAATCTCGTTCCTCATCATGAAACGTTCCTTCAACGCTTTAGCGACGTTCCGGGTGTCATCGCACCCTGTGGCATCTGCCGTCAAGTTCTCCGCGAATTCTGTCATCTCGACACACCCGTCTTTCTCGTCCCTGGTGGCTACCCGGAAGGCGAGCAGGATCAGCCAGCGCCGTCGCAGGGTGAGGTGAGAGTCGAGACGATCGGGGGGTTGTTGCCGTTGAGTTTTGGGCCGGAGGAGTTGGAGCGACCTAGGGTGCCTGCTTTTGCGGACGTTGGGAAGTGAGCGAACGGGCGTCGTTGGCTGACTGGCAAGTCATGTTTCGTAGACGTGTCGCGGACTGTAGAGGTAGCTTGGATAACGAGACTTGGATCGTTTAGAGGGGCCTTGACGGAGTCTGGTTCAAGTTGCCACTGACACTTGCGTCTTACACACATCCGTCAACGAAACATCATGTGGTTCCTCATCGCTCGCATCATTAGGAAGAGAACCAAAGCCAGAAGGGAGGCACGCGAACAGGCTCAGGCAAGTGTGACGTTTCGCTACCTCTTTCCCTAGTCCTGATGGAAACTGCTCCAAGGCTTCCAACTCGACTCCAACGCCGAGAAAAAGTCGGCGGGGGATTAGGCGACCTGACGACCCGACTCTCTCGCGAGGTCGACAGTTCGGTTCGAAATGAGATGGTGAAGCTGCCAGCGACGTCGCCGTGATGTGTTTCACTGATGTTGTACAGCTCTGGGTCAGGTTGTTCTTCAACTCATCAGAGACGAACCATCCGACTCTACAGTAATAAAGACGTTGTTGGTAATACGATGGCTTGTGGACGGCTTGTCCACTCCCCAACCTCCTTGGAACGGTGCTCTCAATCGTCCTAGCCCCTCTACGATGTGGCGTATACAAAAAGCATCCCGCTGTGTTTTTTGTGCTGGCTCCTCATTTATAAGATTGAAAGAGGAGAACACAAGCTAAAGCTAAGGCGAATGCACGCAAATCAGAGTCAGGCAAGTAAGACAGCTCGACATCGTATTCGGTTGCAGAGACTACCTCTAGGTCCCAAACGCCGAGAAAAATAGGGTGAAGATACTTAGCCGGGCCAGCCAACCTGGCCCGCGCGGTCTATGTTCTGGTTCAAGATGCGATTGCTAGCGCTTTGTTGCCGCCCGCGTTCCTGGAGACATTGGAGTAATTCTTCCGTCCCACCTGCGATAGTAGCCGTGATGCTCACATTCTTTCAGTCGTGGCAACCGCGCAACCTCGCATCGCGCTGGGCTCGCACCCCCAGAGAAATACTGACTTGGGCCGCAGTCTGTGTTCAATGGCCTAAGTAGGCAGACGACCTGCAAGGTTACTCAAAGCCTCCCAACGATCAGGGTGGGGTCTTCGCCGGAGGTGAAGGGCTTCTCGGCCAAGGACAATGGCCTCCTCTAGATCCTGCATGACACCGAGCTGGCCATACAAATGGTGAGATGGACCGCATGGTTGTTCAAGCAGTAGGAGCGATCACGGTGTCCTTTTGGCTGAAGGTGAGTCCAATTCCATCTCTGCGCTGCATAGCAGCTATATCGACTTCCGCGACTCACCGCTTATGTATTTGCACACCATTCTCGAACCCCGTAGTTCAATTGCCGTCGCATTCATTTTTACTTCCAAAAGCCAAAGTCGCCGAAGGACACTCTCCACGTTCCTCTGTTATTTCCTCCTACTTTCAATGGCTTGTTAGACTTAGAAATGGGTGCATAACGACGAATTACTCTTTGCGGTCGTTCGCCAACTCGAAAAACCAGTATCTATGTGAGCGCAAGACAGAGGATCAGTAAAGGATCAGTGTACTGTCATATTAGTATGTAACCCCTTCTCTGAGCCCCCATCATGCGGTGGGGTGTTGCTAACCCTCAGGCCACAGAAAGAAATATATCATGTCTTATATACAGATAAACATACCTCACCACATCGTAATTCCTCCCAGATGCATTACACGACGGACGCCTGGAAATGCCCACTCACCGCTACTACTATCCAATCATCTGCTCGCCCTGGTTTTTCAACTGTTCATCAACTCTGAGTCGGATGTATGCGATTTAAGTTGGTGTCGTAGCTGACCCTTGCACTGCGGGTCCCGGGCGAAACGGAGGTGGCTGCACCCAATACCGTGGAGGACGAAGTGGAAAAAATGAGTATTTGTATACTCATTTGTCGAAGAAATCGACTCACGGGATAAGCAGGCGGTGGATAGGGTGGTGGACATGATTCCGGAAGAGGCTCGTTCTCTGTCGTAGTCCAGTCAGAACTCGCGACAGCTTCCTTCGGGTTAGGAGGAGGCACTGGTGGTGCAGCAGGTTGCCCTCCCTCCTGCGCTGGATTTTGGGGTGCGGCAGGCTGTCGCTCGGGATCCCCAACGCGGGGTCTTCGAGCCATTTGCGCCCCACAGAAAGTGCAGCAACAAAACAGTAGGAGAAACCCCACTAAACCCGCTGTATCGTTCGTGAGCAACGGCGGTGCTTCTACACAAAGTGAGAAAGGACGAACCGAAATAATATCCGACCCATTTGTAGTCATCCGGGCCGTCGCTCGAGGGCTGACTGGGACTCGGAGTTGGAAGAACCCGGTTGGGAGGTTGGGCATGCACATTATGTGGGGTTAGAGTGCAGAGGATGGTGAGTAGGATGAAGAGGACGAGTGTAGGGGCCTCAGTCGGGCACAG
>JBBPOC010001412.1:0-10109 GCA_038091235.1 Tylopilus rubrobrunneus | reverse complement strand
GGACGGCGTCGGCGGTAGTGGTGCATGCGATGCGCCCCATGAACGATGACGCAATGTCACCAATGACCCAACGCCGTCGACGACAAAATGATGACGGTGACGAGTGCAGCGTGTCACGCGCCCCTAGGCATTGACGGCGAGGCCGGTGACGCACAGCGAAGAGGAGGACTAGATGACTCAACGACCCAACGACGACTCGGCGCCTTAAACGACACCACGGCGCCAGTAGGTGCGATCGCACCCCCGACACGGTGGGAAGGAGACGTGACAAGGACGGTGCAATGACACGACAAGGACGCAGATGCGATGTTGTCAACGACGTCAGAGCGACAACGTGCGTGCCTCCTACACGCGATGCCAACGACGACTGATGACTGGATGATACCTCTCTCCCAGGTGTGTATGCTGCAAATTAAATTGTCGGACAACACCCCAGACCGGAACGGATGCCAAGTACTAGTAGATGGACTTCAAGTTTGTCTCAGTGTTAGACTTCTTCAGCCTGATCTGACAACCGTGGACAGCCATACACAACATTTTGTACTTGGATGCTGACGGGGCGAAGCCAGGCTTGCCTTGTAAGTAGATTAGCCATTCTACACGCAACATTTTCATTTTGCATGACGGACGACGGTATGCTTCCGTCTGTATGTATTGCAATGATCTGATCCCGAACATAAGTTGATTGCTCAGGAACACGACCGCGGCAGTTCAAACTCGGAGATCGCCATGCGGTGGGCCGCTGTCGGAGTTGGTGCTGTCTCTTCCAACTGCAACTCTAACGCGTCGGTGCACAACCTGTTCAAACTCTATCACGCCTCCGCTCATGAGGCCGACTCAACAGCCCACCACCATACAATATCATTTCCAGCGAAGTCACCGGCATCGTGGCACCCTCAGACTGCCCTCAGATACACACATAATTACTGGTATCATCTCACCCGCGACCACGACGGTACGCGCCTGATTAAAAAGGTGACGATCACCTTGTCATATCGCGTCTGCTTGTCTCATCACTTATTTTCAAGTTGTTGCGTTCGAAATAGCGCGACTTGCGGAATCAGCGGGAGATACCCCGATGGCCTAGGCAAGAAACCTGGAATCTAGCTCCGAGGAACGGGTGGCGCTCGAATTTCTCTGGTCCAACCCGGTTTGGCTGTAGCTAACCAGCAGGCGGGCGAATGCTCTGAGGTCTCTGGTGAAATCCGCCCGGCGCAATCGGGTTGCGATAGTCTCGACTCGGGCCATGTCCGAGTGGGTTGCATACTGTCACTCCACCGCGACAGACGGTACCAGAGCACTGGCGCACAACGGTGTATCCTGCATTCAGTGCGGGGTGGGAATTAGGAGGTCTCGAGAGTTCATATCGGGTGAAGACATGTGCAAGTACGTATTCTGTCACTTCGAGCTGTGCTCAGAGGCTGGTGCTGACATTAGCCAACGCGCTCATCGTCTCTGCTAGATTCACTTCGCAAAACAGTATTCACCAGGCGCACTAGTCTCGTCTCGAATCAACCAATGTCGACGACCCGACCGACCACTCTAGCGGAGCATTGTAAGTTGGAATTGTCATGGGTGAGTTTCCTGTGGGATAAAAAGTCGCACTAACTGGTCTGGGCAATCAGCGAACGCGGCATTATTGGTGCTAGTACCGGCATTTCCTTGAATATTGCGAGCGCTCAACTAGCAGCACTTTGCATTTGGGCTAGTCGACGACGTCAGACTACTTGGGCATATAAAACCCGTCAGCCATGGTGATATTCTCTTCGTCACTTTCTATACCTCCTCAACTCCCTCACGATCGCGTCAGCCTCACCCGGCGAGAGGGATATTCATCTATCGCAATATTTCAGATTTCGACAGTCTCTTGAGTTATTCCCAAGAACCTCATGTCCAAGGAGGCCGCGTGAGTGATGATTGGGCAATACTCTAGGCAATATTGACCGGTTTGACAGGCGGTAGTGGTAGGCGGGGGCCTACTTGACCTGAAAGCTGCGAAAGCTGTCTTCGATTTGTGGGTTCGTCAATGAAACTGTTTCATCTGTTGAGATTCATATTCTGGGGAAACCGTAGGGGAAGTTTTCCATTACTAATCACCAAGCTATCCATTATTTCGCCGACTGGATAATTCAGGCGGTGAGATTGTTCACGTCGTATCGAGGCGATGGGAGTGGACGTTCTCACGAAGACGTCTGCAGGACAAATGGATGCGATCGGAATCACTCCTCGCGATGAGTTGGCGAAAGAGGCCGGGCTCAAATGTAAGGAGGGTCATTGTTGACGATTACCTGAAAACAAGCGCCTGGAGGTGGGTGGGCACGGCGGGCCGGGGACCAGGGTATCGGAAGAGGGTTCAAAACAAGACAGAAAAGGGTGAAGGTCCAGTGGCCTGATCAACTTTTTCCTAGAGGTTCGTTTACGGGCTGACAAAGAACCCTTGACCCAATCTAGTTGCTTTTAGCCCAGTTTGTCGTTTCTTGTGCTTGGAAATGGTGTAAAAGTAGTTGGATGAACCGACAGTGAAGATACGCCGTAAAGTCGTTTCCCACTCGGAACCTTGGAAGATCCGGATCCGGGCTTGGAACACTGATTGCCAAAGGCACTGCCTGCCTCCGCTAATGGGACGGCACACCCATCTCAGGGACAAATCGCAGCCACCAATCAATCACAAGCATGTCTTTTTCAAACCCACAGCAGTGCGCGCCCACACCGCTACGGCCTGCGAGGGCCACCCCAGTTAGAGCCCGACGTTCAATCGACATGGTCCAGAACATGTTGGCACATTTGGCAACTACGTCGCTGTCTATGCCATCGGCGAGTGTGCCAGCTGGTGTAAAAACACTTTCAGTCTCATTGGACCTGGAGGTGCGTATCTCATAGTTATTGTAGAGCAACGCCATGCTCAGGAATTGCAGTTGAAATGGCCGACATCCTTAGTTTCAACCTTAAACAAGTCGAGAGTGAGATTGGTGGCTTCAGGCCGAGGCAGGTGGTGGGTCATTCGTCGAGTCATTGCACGCGGAGTGCTCATTTGATGAAACGCACTATCAGAATATGCCCAACTTGTCCACGAAGCTAAAACTCATGCATGTTGACGTACGTTTCATGCTGTCATTCCATCAATTCGCTTTATCCGATTGAACCTCCAGGTCGCTTCCTTTGGCGACTACTTCGCAGACAAGCGGATCGATCGAGCAATGGCCACACCGCGCGTGAGAAAGGTGAAGACAGAGGAAGTACACCCAGCTACGAACCCACCGAGAAACCGGCCCGCGAAATCAAACCTGACACCGATCCAGGGACTCAGGCGCACTCGAGGAAAAAGGGAATGATGTCTGAAATAGAATGTCTGACATACAGGGTTCCTTCGCTTTCGTATACAAGAAATAAGCCCTTGCCGCAGAGTCTTGATTCGTCTCATGTATGTGGTGACATCCAGACACAGTTTCAGCGCGGATGGCAAGTATCTTCTTGGAGGAATGATGGTAGGATCCTTCCGACTATGTCAAATTCGTCGGCTTGGTGAAAAAAAATGTAAGAATATATGGTTGAATGTTTCCGTTCTTCCTTCTCAACCATACCAGAAAGCTCTCGAAGTGCCGCCATCTCAGCTCATCGTTGGGTCTGGCAGCAAAGGCGAAGAAGATGGTGCAGACCTCGATGACGATACTCAAGTTTGCAGCTGCCATGTGGGTTAAACGCTGATCAATGGAGGTACATGGTGGCTCATTTCTTCACAGAACCTGACGAAGGGTGATATCGTAGCATGTGTCAAGTCTGGTACAGTCGAGATGGGCGGCCTGAAATCAAAGACAAAGGCTGGTTGCATGCCCCTCGTTACCAATATCTTCAAAGTCTGTGGTTCGTGGTCCGTACTATACGATATGAGAACATAACTGCATCCCTTCTGGTGCAATGAAGAACACTGGTCATGCGATATCCAACAACCTTTGCATACACGTTGCCACGACCCTGTCGACGATGGTAGCCGCTGCACTTGCTTCTTTGACGCATCGCTCTCCCAGTGTCAACCGGAGTCAAGAAGAGCTGTAAAGCGCAGGTTGATTGATCTTACTGCTGCAAATCATGGTCGAATACATACTCGACCAAGTGTGAGTCGAGATGCAATTGTATATTAGACTCTCCCCTAACTGGCGTTTCTACAGAAAAAGACCAAATATGAAGACCCATCAGTGCCATGCTTTTCTTCGCCCGCGCCGGCCATGGCTTACCTATCTGCTGTTTGCATGGCACATCCACAGCCTCCACAGAGACACCTGTTCAACAACGAAGACTACGCCATTGGAATGATGAAGAAGTGTTCTGAATTCATCCATATGGACCTACCGGTTCCTTGCGACCAACGTTGGTCCCATTCCTTCCTTTCCACAGCAATACTCTGGTACGGCGTTCAAAGAATATTTGGAGCGCCCCAGAGGAGGAGCTCACAGATGCACTGCAATACATCTTCAAGGTCGTATACCCCGGCATCAGTTACAGGGTCACTCCCGCAGGTTCTGTTTTCGAATTAGTAGGTCATTCCATTTCTTCAATTCTGCTCAGCTGACTGGACAGACCCTGTGACGTATCAATGAGTGGCGGAGTAGCTTTGGTTCGTCTGCATTAGTGATGATGCTGCACTTTTTCTCCACACTCGACAACAACGACATCCAGGCTGCCGCCGAGTTACTGTCAACCGACCTTCGCTTCCTTCAGGAAGACCCGGATGCAGCAGAGCCTACAGACACATTTCTTATTTGTGGACGTACTGGGTTGGGACATGCGGGCCATGGCTGCTGGTTGGTGTGGCGAGGGCGTTATTGCCCTTGCTTCGGTGGCAGTGCGTCAATCCCTTTTTTCCCCTTGTGTCACAATAATGCTAATTTAGATCTAACCAACAGTTGGAACGTGCCTTGCGGTTTATCTGCGATGGCACGCTCGATGTCGACCAAGTCCTTGGAGAAGTCCCATGTTACGCAGACACCCATGACAATAGGGTCGAGCACGCATTCAAAAACGATGCCCAATATCCTCACCGTGTGTGACGCGCCAGCTGCCTTGCGGTTCTCGTTGGCCAATTGGAGTAGTCCTACGGCAGCGTACCGGGAATCCGCTCGAAAACGCGGTGCAATGTTTGTCAGCGAGACATTTGCGGGCGCACGTGCGAGGCGACGTAGGATGACCGGTGACGCCAACGTCGAGTTGGGTGCAAATGGGAGCGTATCGGGGGTGATTCATATGTGCTTGCAGACTAGTCGCAGTACGGCCCGGCGTTTGGATCTGCTGTGCTGAGCACTGATCACTTTGGTGTCCATCCCCTTGGTGGACTATCATACAGTTTTATTTCGTGAGCTCTTCCACTGCTTCCTGCATCTGCTGGTCGAGAATAGTAATCACAGAATGATCTTATTATTCCTTCTCACTCAAGCAGGAAAACAAAGTCTAAGAGCCTTCGTGAAAGGGCAGTGTTGCGCTGCCAGTGTGTTATGTTACTTGTAAACCCACTGCAAGAGCCTTCCAAATTACGAGCGAGGCGTCGCATCCGTGGCAAGTCCGCTTCCTCGCCGTGAGCTCACGCGTTTGACTACACATTGTATGTAGAAACAAACGAGTCACCCCAGGCCCATCGTAGGACCCCATGTCACAATCCTCATCCCAGAGTTTCATCCCACAAAATAGTCTCTCTTTCTGTCAGAAGCGCATCAGTTGAATAACACTTCTGCTAGTTGAACAGTTGCACGAGAACTAGTTGCGGACTTCAAGGAACCAAACGCGACCACAGTGGATGTTAACGGGGCGATCAAACTTGACCACCAGGAGCTGGAACTTTGCCCTCCTCGCCACCTTCTTCAGTCCAGCTCTGCAAGTTTGCTTGCAGACATCCGCCTACTCGTTATGACCAGTTCGGAGAGGTGGCAGGCCTTAGCGAGACTATTGTACTCGCCCGAGAGGCATTGCGACTTTGGCCGCGAAAAGCACCCGAATCGGCCTAACAGTTTGTCATTTTTGGCACTCCATTCAACCACACGGTGCATGAAGCTGGGATGAAAGGAAGACGTAGACGAGGTCATCAGCCTCGACCGATCAGCAGTATTACGTGCCCCACCTGGCAGGTATGCTTGGACGACCACGCAGGTGCTCTCTTTACTCGCTACCAGGAGCTTTGGGGGGATGGAGGACCTTGATCAATTAATCGTCCTCATCCAAGAAGCCTTGCAACTCGGCTCTTAGAATCCCCTCTCAGCGGTCGACCTTTCCCTGTACCCCTCCCTTCGGTATATGGAACTCGGACAGATGACGGATCTTGGCATGGCCATCTCTCTCTGCAGAGAGCACTATTGCTCTGCCACCTGGCCACGTCGATCGTCTTGGCCTTCGATACAAGCAGCTTGGTGCAAGAGAGGACCTGGACGAGGCCATTGGCCTTGCCCGAGACACGCTCGGTCTTTTTCGGACAGGTCTCACGAGTCAGTTTAATAACCCTGCAAGCCATCTGTTCAGACGATGCGAGCATTTCGGGGCGGTAGAGGACTTCGATGAGGCCATTCACGTTGTCCTTGACGAAGAAGCCGTTGTACTTTGCTCACCTGGACATCCAGACCGGACAATATCCCTGGCGAGTCTTGCGAATCGTCTCTACGCTCGCTACACCCGGTAGAAGACCTTGATAACGCCGTCTCCCCTCATCGAGAAGGACTCGCGCTCCAGCCACCTGAACACCCGGCACAGAGTGCAACTATGGATGACCTTGCACCTTGTCTTACCACTCGCTTCATACAGTTTGGTGCCGTAGAGGACCCCGAGGGGTCCATTCTCCTTTGAAAGGATGCGCTGGAACTCTGTCCATCCAGGCATCCTGAGCGGGGCGCCACAATGCACAACCTAGCTTTGCATCTATTTCTTCGTTCTGAAAAGTTCGGCGAAATCGCGGACATCGATCAAGGCATTATATGAAGCGGGGAAGCTGTGGTGCCTTTGTCCCTGGAGCACCCAGATCGCGCAGCGGTGGTCGATGCTCTCGCAGCTCACCTTGTCAAGGGATATGAATGATCTGGGACAATAGGGGACCTCAGCGAGGCAGTCGCCATTTCTCGAGACGCAGTCGCACTTTGTCCAGATGGATGCTTTCGGTGAACCTTTCTATCTTCGTTACAAGGAGGTCGGGCATATGTAAGACCTCGACGAAGCTATTTGTCTCGGTTGAGAAGCTTTGGAGTATGGTCAGCCAATTATTCCCCTCGACGATGCAATTGTCTAATGGACCTGGCTGATCAGCTCCGCGCTCGGTTCGAACGACCGAGTTAGCCGAAAGACCTGGAAGAGATGTTTAATGTCTATGCTGAGCCGGCATATGCACCTTTGACCGTGTCACCGTCCCCTCTTTCAGCGCTTCAACCATCATTGAGGATCCAAGTGGTTCAAACCGACTGAATCTACCCCCGCCCTTTCGACCCAGAGCCACTCCTTGAGGCTTCGTTTGCTCTCAACGATGGCCATCTCACGGTCCGACGCCTCGTCCAGTGCCAGCTGGAAAACTACCAGTTTGCGTGCCTTTCCGCCAGCGATACGGCTATTGAAGACAAGCAGAATATGGACGAATTTATCCGCCTCGCGTCGGCAATGCAGTTCGCTGGCTTCCGTTCCGTGGTTGCGACGAGGTGTGCAGTGGACAACGGTGCGGCGAACCGGATCGCGTCCATGTTTTATGAAAACATGATGGACGAGGAGGGTCGCCTCGATGCTACCCGCGCGGCGTTCGCGTTACACGAGACACGATGCTTGGTGGATATACCAATGGTACAGCGAGTCTTGTATATTTCAGTGCTTAGTCTTGGTGGAAGTGGATTTATAAATGACTTTTTTGAAGTTGGCTATGTTATCCATTAAACCTAATAGAAACACTATCGGTCAACCTTCTGAATTGTGACGTTTTCCGACAGAACATGATAACCGTACAAAGCGGGGTTCCGAAGATGCCATCAGAGGCATTGGGATTGGCCGGTAGTGTCGCGGCGTTTAATTATGCATCTGCTTGCCAGGTCGCTTAGGCTGAGGTCAGGTTCCTCCTCGGGAGCGTTCTTCTGAATATTCATTCTGAGGCTCGTCGCAGCACCTTGACCGTCACAATCCTCGTCACGGCTCCGTCACCACCTCGAGCCTTGTTTTACTAACAAACCATGTTACATCTCAAGCCACACCAAGGGCCCACGAAACTCGTTTTGGCGTTTGACATTGGTACAACCTTCAGCGGCATCTCGTACTGCATTCTCGAGAACGGACAAGTTCCCGAAATTCTTGGAGTCAGGAGGCAAGCTCTTCGTTCCTTCTGCGGCTGTGCCTTAACTTGCCACAGATTTCCGTCGCAATCACTAGTCGAAAGTACCGTCTCTCTTGTACTACGACGAGAGCGGTAACGTCAAGGTGGCTGGCGCGGAGGTGCTCAGCGAGAACGTAATCGAGACCGCCCTAAAGGAGAACTGGCTGAGGACTGAGTGGCGAGTGATTCTTGTAACCATGTCACGGTATCGCAGAGCTGACCTATAAAATCCAGATAGAAACTTCACGTCCGCCCACCGCATCTGGCCTCCAGTATCAACCGGAACAACGACTTACCCTCACTTCCACTCGGAAAAACTGCTGTCCACATTGTGACACATTTTGTCAATTACCTTTACCAGTGCGCCAAGACCCATATTGAGGAGCGCCATCCCGCTTACCTTTGGTCATCTGCCAAAACAATCGAGTACGTTTTTACTACTCATCCGAATGGTTGGGAGGGTGTACAGCAGCAGCTGTACCGTCTGGTTATTGAGCGTGCAGGTTTTATTCCTAGCACGTCCAAGGGACGAGCCTGTGTTCACATGCTAACAGAAGGGGAAGCGAGCCTTCACTTTTCTGTCTCAAACCTTCGTAGGATCGACATAGCGGAAACCGATCCAACTGCACCTCGTGGAGTCGTCATCATTGATGCAGGCGATCAAACCATCGACCTGAGTATGTTTTCGATGGCATTCAACCCGACCTCCTGCCGGGAAATTGCTCCAGCTGAGTGTATGCAGCTGTCGCTGCTGTCTGGATTCCTTCTGATCTTCGTCTGTCTTAGGTCGACTGCAGGGTTCAGTCTTTGTCACCCGTCGAGCTAAAGCTTTTTTGGAAAGTTTGTGATGTTTACCTTGCATTTCTTCGCCAGCGATCACCCCGCTCTCAGAAAAGCTCGATGGCTGGGATCATGGAGAAAATAGCGGAATTCACGCGCGAGTTCGATCAGACAACGAAACTCGTCATTAAAAGTGACCAAGAGCCAGCGTTCATCAGGGTTGGTGACCGTCGGGTGAAGAACCCGAAATATAACATCTTGTTCGGGAAGCTGAAGTTGATAGGGTAGGGGTTCCACCACCGCCGCGGGATCTCGCTCTGATCCGCAACCTTCCAGTGAAGAAGCGACTGGTCTGTTTAATGAATCTATCGACGCCATCGTTGATGCATTCGAGCAACAGGAGAAGTCCGCCAAGATACCCAATTACGATGGGCTTTATTACCTTGTTGGAGTAATTCGTCTCATCCATCGGCGCTTTCAGATGGCATTTCTTGTTGGAGGTCTCTCTGCAAATGATTGACCCTGGTCCCGGCTCCAATCGTATTTCAAGCATAAGAACATCATCATCTGCCGTCCGGACAATTATATGTATGTGGCTGTAGCAGCATTGCTCGCGAGCTTTCTGACGTATTTACAACAGCCATAAGGCAGAGCGGCCCCGGCCCCGCTTTGGCCAAGAGCCAGCACCGCTTGAACGATGTACGATTGGTATCAATAATACAACTCATTCACCAATACCATACTGAGAATCTCATCTCTCAGCAGGACCAAGTCTCTGCTAGAAGGCGGTTGGTTTATTTTTTCGCTGTTGGTCTGTACGCGCAACACTCCAACGACGTTTCCTCGATCAACATCACACTTGGCCCTCATTGTACCTCCGAATGGACTCACGCAGTATGTGTATTTGTCGCTATGGGGATCAATAAAATAACGCATGCGAATGCCAGTTGGAATGCCAGTTGAACAGCTACATGAAAGAGCAAACACCCTAGCTAACGCCCTCGAGCAAGGA
>JBBPOC010001411.1:0-10109 GCA_038091235.1 Tylopilus rubrobrunneus | reverse complement strand
TCTCGACGACTTCCTCTATTCTTCGCAGACTAAGTACCATTCCGGACTTAGGTCTCGCACCCCTCCGAACCTCCGACCTCTCCGAAATCCGGGACCAGACTCTGGCAAGGGCACACCACATACGGTGAAGCCAAGTCCCATCCGCCCGCAACTCCGGAGTTCCGGAGTTAAGCCTCGGAACTACACCCCCTCCGCACGCTCTTAACACTGACCTCCAGACTTCCACTACATTACACTTTCATAACTTTCTGACTCACTTACGTTTCCTCTGTTCCCCATTTGTACTAGATCCACTTCCTAATTATCTCCAAACCTGTATAGCACAGCTCTGGCTATGTTTCCCTTCATATCCATCTTACTCATCTCCGTTCTGTGTTTACCAATCACTTACTAATGTGATGAACTCCATTAGTAATCCTATACAACTTCGTAGTATATAAAGTGTAGTTTTCATGTATCTAGCTTTAGCTTCGTTATCGACTTGACAAATCCTCTTGACCTCTGAACATCTCCGACCCTCCTATCTCTGACCTCAGGCTTTTCCTAAATCCAGGACATGCGACCTAGCAAGGGGGCAGCACACAAGCTGAACCCGAAGTCCCATTACATCCGCAACTCCAGAGTTCCAGAGTTCAACCTAGAGGATTATATGGTCTTAACAATTTCTAATTCTAATCCTATTCTATACTTATTAGTATGTTTTTCTCTTGTAATTCTTATACTATTTTGTCCCCTAGTAAGCAAACAAATAATGCTTAGAAAACATTCCATTACCTGGGGTTGAACTTTTACTATACTAGTTCACCAATCTTAGTCTTAATCCTCACTGTCACTAATTCTTATTCTTATTCCTATTCTAATCCATTTGTTACTTATTTGATTCTTGTTGTCACTAACTCTAATTCTAATTATTAATGATCCTAATTCTTATTGGTACTATCACCAATTATTCTAATCCTCACTGTTATTCTTGAAATACTACACCAAATCTAAAACACTCTTCTTATGTTCTTCTCATCCATCATTATTATTTTATTCCTCATTCACCCAAGCCAGATATTTGTTCCTTTCATAAAGGAACTGCACTCCCTTATTGCCTAAATCATCAAAATAATTACAATGTTATTTTTATAGTGAACTTACAAAATTGACTCCAGGGCTAATAACTCAAACTACATGGATCTTTGCTTTGATAAAGCAGCTGAAGCTAACATGACTGGATCTCCTAGGCTTAGTTGCACTCAGTTCTAGTTGGTTCTTGATTGCTGACTTGAATCTACTACTTGAGTAATATCATGATCTATGCCAGCTAGGATACTGTTTTCTTTTCCAACTTATAATTATCCTTGATCACCAAGTGGCCCAAATATTGTACAATTTCACTCTCCATTTTTATTTACTCTTCAGATTATATAACAATACCTCTATTTGTCTTTCCTTGATCCTATGTATATCATATGTGGCCTGGTCTGTGCATATTTCTATATCATACTTAAAGCAGTTCTAGCCCTATTGTCCCATGCTAGTTTATTCTTTTCCAGTGATCCCTTCCATATCTCTACTCTCCCAACATCACAATTTGCTCTTCCATCCAGTGCAGTAAAGATGCTATCTCAAACAGCCATTCTTTTCATTTTAGCCTGTTATCTCATGCCACTCAGTCTGGTTCAGAGGCTCCTCCTCAGGTCTCTTGTGTTTCTTACATGCAATCTATAGTCCAATCCAGCCACCACCTAACTCAGTATCAAAGTACCTCAAATTTTTCCATTAGAGGATTGGCCCATAATGCTCCTCAGGTGTTGTCTAAGTTTCTTGACTATCTAACAATACTTAAGTCACATTTGCAGGGGTAGACATAGCCTCAAGGCTTTGCAACTCTGTAGCAATGCTACTTGATGACCCACTTGATGAGTCTAACCCAGGCTTGTCTCCTCCACACCATATCAAACTCCATCATACTAAATTCTTTACTCATCATATAGCCAATGAGCAACACATACTGTTTGCTTTCAACAAAGTTGAAGTCAATGAAGTAGCACTTAGCAAGAATGAGCAGATTGCAGAGGCTGCACTTTGAAATGGTGACAAAGGGTCTGAACTCCCAAGTAAGTTCTTACTTTTGTTAAATTCTGATATTCCTGCCTTAAGACTCAGATCTTCATCTTTCTTTTCTCCCTTTCCAATCTGCTAGCCATGGCAAGTTAGGTCACATGTTTTTGTGTGTTTCATGTCAATCTCTCTCAAAGAAGACAGCAACCTAGCAAGGGGGCAGCACATAAGCTGAACCCAAAGTCCCATTATGTCCACAACTCCAGAGTTCCAGAGTTCAACCTGGAGGATTATATTGCACAGTCCTAATAGAGACAGACCTTCCAAGCAACAGTGAGGTTGGCATGGTTACTGAGTATCTCAATGTCATCAAAGAAACTTGTGAGTTCTACTAACTTTCCTGTAAACCAAGGAGCATGAGGAGAACCTCACATGGGCAAGAAGAATATGGCCATGCTTCATTAGAGACAAGGGAGACCTCAGACAGTGTCAGTGATGAAAGGACAAGCAAAAAAAAATGAAATGAAGGTGAAAGTGAAGGACTGGAGGATTGGTGCATTTTACTATCCCATGCAACTCCATTACAAATCCTATTCTTCTCCATGCTATATAAACTCTACATACTTGGTCTTTAGCTTTTTTATGTCCTTTACTCCCCAACCCAACCACCTCCAATGTTCTGACCTCCATTCTAAGATATGGGACATGCAACCTAGCAAGAAGGCAACACATACATTGAACCAAATGTCCCATTGACATTCCATCCACAACTTCAGATAGGCAATAGCATGGGTATACCCTGGGGTATCTGGAACTGTACCCACACCCATACAGTCATACCTACCATATACCCACACCCATCACATACCCATACCTCATACCCACAGTGGGTGTCCCATGATGAGTATCCCATGATGTTTCCTAGTACTACCAGTGTGTACAAGTGCTTTATTAATATATATTGATCCTAGTATCACTAATGCTATCCTTTGCTAATGCTAGTAATACCCTAATGCTACCTCTTATTACATTCATGCTAATACAAAATAGATACCCACATATATACCCACCTGGGGTACATACCCCCACCCATACCCCATGGTACCCTTACCCACAACCCACTATAAGTATGTGAACCCATGCTCTTGCCTAACTCCAGGGTTCTGTAGTTTAGAATACCAATAATAACACATGGCACAGTCAGCCTAGTTAATGCTCTCATTGTGCTAGTCTGACACCATTAGATACTACATGTCATTTTGGAAATTAATTATTTGCAAATGCTATTAGCCAGTAGTGGAATTAAGGTGTTAGAGAATAACCACATATTTTACCAAGAAAGTACTGTCATTCTTTTGCTCTTGATAATGAAGATCCCAGTGTGATCACACTCTACTTCATAAAAATCCTAAGATGCAAATGGTGTTGAAGCTGTTGAATCAACCTCCATCTTTAAATCCCCTATTTCAGCAAAAGAGCCAACATCATGTGAGACTTTGAAAGCAAAATGTTCAAGTTCCTGCCTGATATCAAGAATTCAGTATATTAACTATACTTAGTGCCACTGACTGATACCATTTGTGATCTCTCAGCTTCTCCAACATCAAAAGAAGCTCATCCTGCTCCTCAAAGTTCAATTCTCCACCAGGGAGGGCTGTGGCATAGCTTTTAGCCTGTGCCAATGTGCTTTTCAAGTCATTTGTCTGCTATCTGTCTCAGCAGTGACATGGATGAGAAGAGAGCTTACATACTGTTTGCAGAAGAGCTTGCTTTGCCTGTGGTGTGACAACTCCTTCAGCACTCTGTGTATGTTCCAACACAGTGATGATATTGGGAATGATGCCAGAAAAAAGTTGCTCTGGGATGGCAGCATCCTTGGGAGCCTCCTTGACCTGAGGTGTCGCCATCATGGAGGTCTTCGTGCAAACGTTGAGCGTTGTGGCTGTGTTAGTACCCGATCTTGTTTCCGTCATCCCCAACCGCGGCCGCCGCAGTCCCTCTGCACGTATTCCCCGAGATGTCAAGTCAGTCTAACCTGGACGTACGCAATTCCATCATCTCCCTGTTGCCGATCATCATCTCACAGATCTGTCAGAAAGCTATCGAAATTGTCCAGCGTGCCATTGATGAAGACGTCAAGCAAAACTACGCCGAATCTTACAAGCAGTACATGAACTCCCTGGACTACTTTATGCTCGCTCAGAAATGTTCGTCCACGCGTCGACGTCATTGTCTCACCACTCACGCTGCCACAGACGAAAAGAACGAGAGGTCCAAGGTTCTGATCCGAGCGAAGATAGATGAGTATCTGACACGCGCCGAGACGTTGAAGAAACACATCCAAGCGCAGGAAGAGAAACGATCACGCAGTGCCGTGAGTGCAAATGGGTCCGCAGGTGCAGTTGGTGGCACAGGCGAGGGACGTGACCCAGATCAAGATCCCGAACTGAAGAAATTGCGAGCCGGCCTCTCGAGCGCGATTCTCTCCGAGAAACCCAACGTGAAATGGGACGACGTCGCCGGTCTCGAAGGTGCTAAAGCTTCGCTGAAGGAGGCCGTCATCCTGCCCATCAAGTTCCCCCACCTTTTCACTGGGAAGCGCACGCCGTGGAGAGGTATTCTCTTGTATGGACCACCGGGGACGGGCAAGTCGTATCTCGCGAAAGCCGTCGCAACCGAAGCCAAGAGCACGTTCTTCAGCGTCAGCTCGAGTGATCTTGTCAGTAAATGGCAAGGAGATTCAGAAAGGCGAGTCGACCCAATCATCTACCCTTTCCGTCGTGATCATCATACCCGTTTAGACTCGTCAAGAACTTGTTCGAAATGGCTCGCGAGAACAAACCCGCCATCATCTTCATCGATGAAGTTGATTCGCTCGCCGGAACCCGTAACGAGTCCGAATCGGAGGGATCGAGACGTATAAAGACCGAGTTTTTGGTCCAAATGAACGGCGTGGGGCATGATGATACCGGCGTTCTAGTCTTGGGGGCAACAAACATTCCGTGGCAACTCGACCCCGCCATCAAGCGTCGCTTCGAAAAGCGGGTATATATACCCCTTCCCGGTCTTGAAGCCCGCAAACGCATGTTTGAAATCCACATCGGTGCCACGCCATGTCAGCTGGAAGCAAGAGAGTACCGTATCCTTGCAGAGCGCACAGAAGGGTAGGTTTCCCTTTCTGCTCGGCGCCTTTTCGGTCTAGACTCACTCCGGCGTTCCAGATACTCTGGCTCTGATATCTCAATAGTGGTCCGTGATGCGCTTATGCAACCAGTGCGCAAGGTCATATCTGCCACTCACTTCAAACCTGCTGCTTCGTCGCCCAAGGTAAAATGGACGCCGTGCTCACCTGGCGACCCAGAGGCAGTAGAGAAGTCGTGGTCCGAAATAGAATCAGACGAACTAATCGAACCACCACTCAAGCTCCAAGACTTTTTAAAGAGTCTCGAGAGTACTCGGCCCACTGTGACAGAGGCAGACATTAAGCGGCACGAAGAGTGGACGAAGGAGAGCGGTGCGTGATCCATGCCATGCCCTCCTGTGCAGCCCCAAATTCATTCACCTCTTCAACATAGGGAACGACGGTGCATGACCCTTACAGCTACTATACGAATGCATTGGGGAGACTGATCATCCCGTGAAGTGCGCGTGTAGGATAAATATACCTCTAAAGTATGCATGTAGCAAAGGCGAAAAAGTCGAACCACCCCAACTCACAGAACGGACGCCTAGTCTGTTAAACAACAAGACCCCCCGCATTACGATGCGTTCAAATGTGCCTGTGCCTGTTGCATCGCATGCGCATGCACATGCGTCGGCTTAGCGACTGCATGACAGACTTGGATTTCTCGAATCCATGGGTGAACCATGACCTCCTCAATGGCAATCCGTTGTGATGGATCTGGTTCGAGCATCTTGCGGATCAAGCTCCTACAGGCACGAGGGCTCAAGTTGTTGATAGTGGGCGGATAAACCGGGTCTTTCTCTTTCTCCTTGATGGGAGTGGCACAAGCCGTGGCGTAGGCGGCGTACAGCGCATCCGACATCTGGGCGACGCGCCAGGGCATCTCTTGAAAATGCAAGCAATAGTAGACAATGCCGCATGCCCATATGTCGACCAGACGAGCGTCATAGGCTATGAGTCATGGCCGCGAATCAGGCTACCTTTCGAGCGAGCGCAGCTAGGTGCTTACGTTTGTTTGAAAATTGCTCTGGGGCGATGTAGGGCTCACTACCGCACAGGCCGGTCGACATGTGAACTGTCGCCTCCCAAGGTAAACGATAAACAGTTGATGCGCCGTAATCCCCGATCTGGGCGGGTGTAAAAGTTAGGACATAGCTATACCACTACCACGAACCTTGAGATGGCCTTTAGTGTCGAAAAATAAGTTTTCTGGTTTGATGTCGCGGTGGGCGACACCTTGACTGTGTAGATACGATACTCCAGTGAGGATCTGCTTGAAGCAGCATTCGACCTCGCTGGGTGACATGCCCCCCTTCTTGATGGCAGCGTAAAGGTCCCCGCCCGGACAGTACTCCATCACCTCGCACCAATGTTGACTCTCGTCCTGGACGAGGTCCACTGTCTCAACGATGTTGACATGGTGCAAAGTAGAGGAAATGCAGAATTCCGCAGTGAGTTTCTTGACATATTCTTTCTCTGATTCATTCTTTCGTCTTTTACGGAATTCCTTGAGGGGACGTGTTAGCGAGTAGAAAACGGGACGGTAAACAATAAACAAGGGTCGCCTTATACCTTTACAGCGTAAAGCTTTTCTTCCGTTCTATCCCATTTGTGAGCCAGTCGGACGACAGAGGTAGCGCCCTTGCCGATTGCAACCTTTTGACAAACGCCATACTTCTGCGTTAGACTGGCTGTACTTTCCCCGGCGACAGATCTCCGCTCGCCATCCGAGTCGGACTTTTTACTGCTTCCGGTTGACCTGGCTGACGACTTGCGAGTCAGTTTGGGCGCAGAGGAGATGAGGTCTCTGAGGGCGAATCTATGACTACCGTCAGAGGGGGTGTTCGAAGGTGCTCTGGGACGTGAGTTTGGTTGGGGAGAGGATGGAGGCTTGGCCGTGGTTGAGTTTAGGTCCGTGGTAGATAGGCGGCCGCCCGAGACACCAGCAGACATGCTTGGGGCACGGCTTGGGGCTCTGCTAGGTGGGCGCGTAGAGGGGCGACTTGAGTCGCACTCGGAGGGCGAAGGGGGGGTATCTATTGAGTCTGTGGCGACCATGGCGCGAGAGAAGAGGCTGCAGACAGGGACGAGCTGAGAGAAGGTGGGGCAGTGGAGAAATGAAGTAGAACGGCTGGTAGAGAAAAATTAAAAATTAAAAAAATATGATCAGTTCGACCGGGACATTTTGAAAAGTCGCACGACAGGGAGACAAACGGGTGCGATGCGAAGACGATGCGGGGCGAGGCGAAGAGAACAATCAACTCAGATTCAACCCATCTCCGGAGCGCTCTCCGCGATGACTAAGCCATTTCAAACGCTCTTCCGCCTGCAAGCTTGACAAAAAAGGCAACTTCGTAGATGTCGATTACGACCGGACCGGCAAGACCCCCCAGCCGTCCAGACACTTCAGGGGGTTCAGACCCCTACAATCAACTGACGAGTCTACATGCTACCCACACGAGGCTCCGCCACAGGCGTCATGATCCAGGTACACAGCCCATTATGGCTCAGGTGCATATGATTGCCAATCGTGCGGGGTTATTGTGATTCGTCTTCGTGTGGGGCATATCGCCTTCTTGTGTGCACCCGAAACAAAACATGTACATTTCTGAAATGAATTAACGTACAAGCTACGCCACCGTACGCAGCCGGTCGCAATCTACCAAGGAACCTAAAAATAAGCCCACGAATCGCAAATTGGCCTGCGCGACAGCCCGATCACACATGGCAGAACGCTTAGTCAGAGCGGCATGTCGCACGGCATCTTAACTATACAGTTCATACCCATTCAGGTCTTGTGGCTTGATTACCTAACAATCCACCATCACTGGTCCGAAGTCGACTCTCGCACGACGTTCCCCCACCCGACGCCTTCAAGATCAAGGTCAGTCCCGCTGAACGCTTGTTTTCGTTGCATCACTGACCAACTTTCTTTGCCCCTCAGACACCGTCATGGTCAACCTACGCACTCAAAAGCGGCTCGCTGCAGCCGTCGCCGGTGTCGGCAAGCGCAAAATCTGGTTCGATCCTGCTGAACAGGCAGAGATCGCCAACGCCAACTCCCGCTCACATGTAAAGAAGCTCATCAAGGAGGGCCGTGTCATCGTCAAGCCCACCGTCATGCACTCTCGTGCCCGCACACGCGCCCTTCTCGCTGCTAAGCGCAAAGGTCGTCACACCGGTCCCGGTAAACGAAAGGGTACTTCCGAGGCTCGTCTGCCCACCAAAGTCCAATGGATGCGGAGACAGCGAGTTTTGAGGCGGTTACTCAAGAAATACAGAGACGCAGGCAAGATCGATAAACATCTGTGGGTCCCTATCGTGTGTTGCATGTGCGGGAATTTGAGGGCTCACGCTATGCTCTGCCATTAGCTACCACTCCCTTTACCAGAAGTCAAAGGGTAACGTCTTCAAGAACAAGCGTGTACTCATGGAGTACATCCACAAAGCCAAAGCTGAGAAGAACCGCACCAAAGTGCTCACCGACCAAATGGAGGCCCGCCGTGTCAAAAACAAGGTTCGTCATCATCGGCGGCCTTCGCTGTTTTTTGCTCACCGGTGTAAACCCAGGCTGCCCGGGAACGCCGTGCAGAACGTGTGGCACAAAAGCGTCAGGAGATCCTTGCCGTGGCACCAGAGGCAGCTGAGGAGTGAATGGTTTTTTCCAGTCCTCACGCTGTATCTTTTATGTTACGCATGTCATGCACCTCACGCGTCACGGTCCATATACAACATGCCTTCTCTACTGCTATCATCCTGTAAAGCACTCGTTGTCTCAGGTCGACGCATTTCCTATAATAAAACATGTGCCATGCTCATGCACATCTCCTTGACCCGTCGCTCCTTTGCTACCGCCTCCACCATCTCCCGTGTGATTCCAAATTGTTCCCTTGTACTATCGTTGTTGACCTCTACGTGACTGAGTAGCCCACACTCGTTGAGAGCAAACGCAGCGTCTTCGACACGAAGGTTGGTCGCACGCGCGATATCTGCAAGCGTGCATTGAACTACTACATGAGACGTTGCACTGCCGTTTGGATTTGCTATCGTCTCGATCCGCCGGAGCGCATTGAGCGCTTCTATAACACGACGTTCAGAATCAATTCTGTTGATAATCGCAGAAGCGGTACGGACCGTCAAAGTGATGAGGCGTCGATCCACTCGATGGGACGTCACCAATTTCACCATCCCATCCCTTTGGTCGCTTTCTCCGAATCATGTTTTCTTCGCCAGAGTGGAGTTGCGAGATGTCGGACGACCATTGGACTTGAATGTATTCAGGCGGCAATACAGTCAACAAACGTCTAGCGGCACCGGTAAGTGATGCCAGTTGACAATGTAGTGGTGAGCACATACCGGAAGCAACGGATGAGCGTTGCAACCCAATAGGTGAGATAACTGCGTAGCCCTAGTTCTGATAACGGTCGTTCTGGGGTACCAACTTTTCCTGTCCTGCGGGACAGTTCGTAACCTGATCATGTCAAGACCAAGAAATGAGCAATTCTGAGAAGGGGCATACTAAATTCTATCATGAGCATGCCATACCCCTTGCGCTGATATGGAGGCAAGACAATTATGCATGCGAGGTTGTAGTCATCGTAAGAAAATTTCTCCTAAAAACATGCATGAGTTCAGATGAATTGTAGGAAGTCGTTGAAGAATAACCTTGGAGAAAAATCCTAGTACATGGTCCCGTTGCGAATCCGCATCCGTCAGTATGTAGAATAAGACTGTAGACGTTGAGGTATGTAGTGCGGGTAATGAAAATGTGCTCACAGTTGTCACAATCGAAAAACAATGTCTTGACATCGATGAAGAGCTTCCCGAAGAGCGACAAATTTTGGCAATAAAGCTGCAAGAAGATCAAGCCCGAGCG
>JBBPOC010001410.1:0-10115 GCA_038091235.1 Tylopilus rubrobrunneus | reverse complement strand
CACAGTACTCACGTGAGTCCTTGACGTCGAAGGCTCCTCACGTACAGTCTCCGTAAAGGGATTTCCTCTTGGAGAGTAGGCGTCAAGTCCCCCTTATCCTCTCTTGGACCGTGGGGTAGTCTTCAGCGACTTCGGTCGTACTGAATTGTGCCCGAGTGCCTTTTCGGTGGCGATGACCCCCGCGCCTTGTGCCGAGTGTCTGGGACTAGGCTTGCCAGCTGCCAGATGCCATTGTGCCTCTCCAAAAAAAAAAAAAAAAAAAAAAGGAAGGCAATGACACACCGCCTCAGGCTCGCACGCTCTTGCCTTGTACCTCACCTGGCCCTTGCCCACTCCCTCGCCTTCGCCCTCACGTCGCCTCCGAGTCGCGCCTCGCCTGGTCCACCTCTTTTGTGCACAATTGCATCTAGTCTCTCTATCGGACACAGAATGATTCTGCTAGGGCGCATGTTTAATATTCGAAACTGCTTTGTATGACCGTCCAAGGCCCTGTGGAAATGTTATTTGTCCTCTAGGGAAAGTGAAAATCGAGTGCCTTCTTTGGCTACGGTCAGAAACGGTGACTCATAATGGAACGGATTGCAAACCAATACCTGAAAAGAAAGCAGTTTTAATCCCACAGCAACGATCAAGGAAACACAATTTCGTCGACCCAGGCAAGACCCGGCCCAATCCGATCCCCCAAATCGTCGTCCATGCCCCCCCGCGACGCTTCTTCCTTGCCCTTGGTAGCCTCAAGCCTCGCATCTTCTGTCAAGTTCCATCCCACCATGGTTCCCTTGCCGATCATCCTGACCCATCTTGTTCAGTTCGTCCACGGCACCGGGACTAATTCAACCACCTTGAGTCACGCGCAACCTTCCGGTGATGGCGTACCGCGCACCATCTGGGGTATATTGGGCAGCTGCGCAGTGACCCTTCTGATTTGTGTTTGGCATGCAATACACTTTGACATTCGTTACGACGGATATGGGTTGTACAGCGGACCTGTGGGACTTGTACTGTGGGCCATTTTTGGTCCGGAGATAGTCGTTTCAGATGCTGTTAGGCAATGGTGGCAGGCGCGCCGCATCGTTTCCAGATTTCGCGGTACGTCATCTTCTATAGTTGATAGCCAATGCCTGACAAGTTGTGGGACCATGTCAGACAAAGGGTATGAATGGTCTATGACCCATGGTTTCTTTGCGGAGATGGGTGGGTTTGATTACCGTGACGAGGAAGGCCACCGGAAGACCGCGATTGGCTCCCTGGAGTTCCTACAGCTCTGCGAGGAAAACAAGATTGCAAATCCACTGATCACGGTGCAAGAAATCAGAGACAAGAGCAAGTCAGACGCACTCGCCAAGGCCATCTTCGTCGTGCAACTGCTCTGGTTCGTGATCCAGGTCATCGCTCGTGGCTCCCTCGGTCTTGCAGTCACGTTGGTCGAGCTTGATACCGTTTCCATGGCCGTGCTCGCGTTTCTCATTCTTTGGTTTTGGTGGGACAAGCCCCATTCTGCCAAGTGTCCCCACGTCTTCTATTCGCCACAGGATGTGAGAGCCGATCCACAGATGGCCCAGAAGTTGTAAGTCATAGTTATCGAACATGGTTGCCTCTGAACTATTACTTAACAAAGTGTTTGGAATATGCAGGAAAAATGCTTGGAAACCAGAGCCAGGGTATATGTCTACGCTGCTGTCTTTCTTCGGGTGCAAGCACAATACACGACCGGTCACTGTAGACGATGACATAGCTCTTATCTGTGCAGAAGTATGTATCTCCCGAGAGAGTATCTGACATCCATTGACAGCTGATGGAATATAGGAAACACCTGTTCGTCCCACAACTGACAGATTGACGGCCAATATTGATGAAGACCATATCGAGTTTGTTTCACTCTCTGCTACTTGGCTGCTTCTTGGCGGACTGCACCTGATTGCATGGGATTTTCAATTTCCGACGGAGACGGAGAAGATTCTATGGCGTGTTGCGTCTCTCGTTTTGACAGGGGGATCAATCGTCTCCGTCGCCTTTTATTTACTTGGTAACAATGACCTGGTGCCTGGTCCTTCGGGTGTAGTCATCTTCATCTCACTTGTTGTAGGCGTTGTGTCAAGGGCAGTCCTCATGGCTTTGATGCTGGCCAGTCTTCGGTCACTACCTCCGTCCGCCTACGAGACCATTGCCTGGACAGCCTACATTCCTCATCTATAGAGGCACCCGTGTCGTCTTAGTCACGGTATACGTACCCTACCTATATACTTTCCTTTCTTTGCGCTACAATAAATATTCAGGTTGACCCACTAATTGCCTGCGATGCAACAAGGAAGGATTTCATCAGCAGACCATCCAGGTGCATGTGCCCACGACGAGGCCGAACCTCTTTTATGCACAATTGCAATCTATGTAGTCTGTCTATCGGACACATAATAATTCTGCTGGAACGCACGTTTAATATTCGAAACTGCTTTGTATGACCTTTCAAGGTCCTGTGGAAACGTTGTTTGTCCTCTAGGGAAAGAGGAGATCAAGCACCCTCTTCAACTGCGATCAGAAACGGTGTTGACTCGGATCCATGCATTGATCATAGTGGCAAACCAAGTGGGTTGCAAAGCACCATCGAACAATGCAGTTTTAATCCCACCGCAACTTGAACGACTATGGAAATCCCATTTCGTCGACCCAGGCAAGACCCGGCACAATCCGATCCCCTAAATCGTCGTCCATGCCCCCCACGACGCCCCTTGATAGCCTAACGACGCCGTCAAGAAACGCTCAACAGCAAACCATCGCATGTAACGCACATTGGTCAGATACTCCTTGCTCCTCGCTCCAGCATAGCTAACTGGGCAGCTTGTTCCCGAGCTTGTGTGAGCGCCCGATCCACGTCTGCCTTTTCGAACGCGACACGCGGATCAAAGAACGACACCGTTCCGTCCTCGGAGAGCTGCGCGTATATCTCTGAAGATGCGATCTGGGTTCTCGTCCGCAAAACGGGCGGTGAACGCATCGCATCCGTTTACTCACCATATCATGAATCAGCGCGCGCACATCATCTACACTAGTACTCTCGATGCCGATCGCGGTAGCAATGTCAGACAGGTGGAGCGTGAGGTAAGTTGATGTCAGTTCCTTGATCGACCATCGAGGTGCGCATTTGAGCGCCTGAAGCGCCCAACCGAGGGTCTTTTCCTGTTCTCGAGTTCAGTGAGTGGCCAGGGATGCGATATTTTGGACACCAACGTTGGCAAATACCGATTCGCCCTCCAAAATTGCGCGCAATTCCGACCTGCGATCTGGATATGAGGGCGACTCAGACTGCGCGTCGTTGTGGCGTCAGTGGAAGAGGAGGAAGGATGGGCGAGTGAGGACGCTTTGTTGTCGTCTTGCCGTTGTCGTCACGCCAGGAGGGCAAGCGCGTGTCGTTTCCATCACCCTCGTTAGCATGTTGTCATGTCATCGAGGACAAGAGTGGATGAGGGTGAGGCTGGCGTCGCCGCGTCGCGTCGTGACGAGGCTGATGGTGAGGCTGGGGGTGTGTCGTCGTCGTTGCAGTCAGGTGGATGAGGATGAGGATGGGTAAGGATAGGCGCAGAGACGGCGTCGTCGCGTCATTGTCATTGTCATGACAAGGCTGAGAGAGGGTTAGGGCATGTCGTCATTGTCACAGTGGGTGAGGCGAGAGTACGAAGACGGCGTTATTGTCAACACCTGTCCCCATAGGGTGCGGGTACGGGTTTTGCTGCGGGTCACAAACTTGTGACCCGTACCTATACCCGTACT
Organism: Tylopilus rubrobrunneus; assembly: GCA_038091235.1. NCBI lineage: Eukaryota > Fungi > Basidiomycota > Agaricomycetes > Boletales > Boletaceae > Tylopilus > Tylopilus rubrobrunneus. The sequence goes on along the minus strand of JBBPOC010001410.1, from coordinate 6,350 downwards.
ATTGTACTGACGAAGTCCGAATGGCGCCGATGGATTTGATGAGATTGGACGCGAGGCCCGTGAGATCCTTGAACGCGAGGTACTAACAAAGTTCGAATGGCGCTCGGACGAGGCCTGTTGGATGAGACCTACAAGGGAAGTGGGCCGAGAAAATCGCTGCCTGAGGTGTATAACAACCGCAATAAGCGTGAGGTCTGTGCTACTTGACCAATAGAGTGGATGATGCTCACGACAAGACTCGGCCACATACCCTCACGGCACATTCGGCGCACCCTTCGCGTGCAACCTCGCCGATCTACGATCACACCGTCACCGACACGCAGAGGACCCTGGCCAGCTGACAGGCTACAGCACGTCCCGTCCGATGACATTGAAGCTGTCCGTGGGTACCGTGGTTGGAGACCGAGTGGGGTTGGCATCAATCGAACGAGGCCATTCAATCCATCAAAGACCAACGTGGATAAATGGAATCCACTTCGCGAACAACATTCCCCTCTCTTGAAGACCCTCAATAGCATCATGCAGTGCTTGTGCAGCCTTCCGGGGATCTGGCACACGTCCCTTGTAACATCAGGCGAAAGCCGACCACATCGTACCCACGACGCCCTCGTAACACGCAAACAACATCCTCGCTGCAACATGCATCGCTCCTTCAGAGGGATTCCGCTCTCCGTTAGCCGTCTGACATGCGGACAAAAAGGCGGGCTCACCTCTAGGACCTGAGACGCGGCGACCTCGCGCAGCTTAGAATGGCATCTGTATGCGAGACAAAGACCGCTGTGCAAGCCGTCTTGAACTCCATGGCAAGCAAAATGAGCCAAATCTGCTTCCTTCATCAGGTTGAGACCTCTTTGACTGTCCCATCAGGTGTCCCCAGGATAGTAGTACATTCCAAAGATGCTGGTGAATTCCCAACAATGCCTTTGATGCGTCCCAACTGGATCTCAACGCCCGGAAGTGGGTCATGGCCATCGGAGGGTGGTTAACGGACAAGGAGTACCACTTGCTAGGTGCCATATCAGCGTTAAATAGTTGCGAAAGAATGCTGAGAGTGGGAGTAAACATTCTATGCCCCAGTTCCACATACTGTCTGTCGTACAGGCTAGTCGTGTTAGAGCGACCGGAGGGCGACCGACCAAGGAATGGGTAAGGCTCCAGTCGTAGTGAGTACGAGACTGGAGGGAAAGAAGAGTAGCGAGCGGAGTGAGGCGCGGTTCCGTAAAAGGAAAGTGGTAACTTGAGGCACTATGACGTAACGAGGCACGAGTGGACAGGTCTTCAGATGAGGGTCGCTTAGCGGCACGTCTTCTCTTCTTCCGTGCCACCACCTCGCGCTCGTCCTCCTCCCCTCGGCCTCATCGTCGTCCTTCGCTGCACCCACCGCACCACACCCATCCTGCCACCTCAGTGCCAGTCCCTCACAGCTCACTCCTCCGGGGCCCCGAGCGCGCAAGCCTGACCACCGCCGAGATGCACCTGTGCTACACGAAGGGCTGGATCTCCAACAAGCTGCATGGATGGGAACTAGGGAAAGAGGACTGGTAGTACACCAAAATATCCGTGGGAGGTCCACACTGGTGAGTACCTGGTTGCGGGGGAGGTCAGTGGATCGCTTGATTCAGAGAGTGAGCTTGGTGAGCGGGGCATGAATAACGTGGTCCACTGTCTGCAAGCACAACTTTCAGCGCATCGCAGTGTTAAGGATGACAACTAATTCAGCGTGCGCTGCAGCGCGGAGCTGAGAGAACCGTTCATGGCGGAGGAATTGCTCAAAACCTGCCAAGCACCGAATGTCCACAAGTTGGCGTACTAACGATTCGATCATTCGGTCTCTTCCGACGAAATGTCGCGATTAGCGCTTGTTTGGTCTAGCTCGGCAGAGAGTTCGCGCAGTCTACGAACATGATCTAGATGGCGGCCGGTGAGGCGTGCGTGCGAGCACAGTTGTGCGAGGCGGTGTGCCATCGCCTTCCTTTCCATGATATATTTGACTCTGAAGAAGGCCCTGAACCTGAATCTGAGCGCTCATAATATAAAACAGACTCAACAGTTGAAATTCTGGCCCTTCAAGCCTCGCACCCCCTGACAAGTCGAAACAACCATCCCGCCATGATTCCCTTGCTGGTCATCCTCATCCATCTTATTCAGTTCGTCCACGGCGCCCAGACCAATTCAACCACCTCGAGTCTTCCGCAACCCTCCGGTGATGGTGTACCGCGCACCATCTGGGATATATTGGGCAGCTGCGCAGTGACCCTTCTGATTTGTGTTTGGCATGCAATCCACTTTGACATTCGTTACGGCGAACCGTGGTACGGCGGACCCGTGGGACTTGTACTGTGGGCCATCTTCGGCCCGGAGATAGTCGTTTCATGTGCTGTTAGGCAATGGTGGCAGGCGCGCTGCATCGTTGCCCGATTTCGTGGTATGTCGTCGTCTATAGTCGATAGACAATATCTGACAAGATGTGGGACCGTCAGAAAAAGGGTATGAATGGTCTATGATCCATTGTTTCTTTGCAGAGATGGGTGGTTTTGATTATTATAATGAGGAAGGCCACCGGGAGACTGCAATTGACTCCTATCGGTTCCTACAGCTCTGCGAGGAAAATAAGATCGCGAATCCACTTATCACGGTGCAGGAAATCAGAGACAAGAGCAAGTCAGACGCACTCGCCAAGGCCATCTTCGTCGTGCAACTGCTCTGGTTCGTGATCCAGGTCATCGCTCGTGGTTGCCTCGGTCTTGCAGTGACGTTGACCGAGATTGACACGCTTTCCATGGCCGCGCTCGCATTTCTCATTCTTTGGTTCTGGTGGGATAAGCCCCATTCTTCCAAGTGTCCCCACGTCTTCTATTCGCCACAGGACGTGAGAGCCGATCCACAGATAGCCAAGAAGTTGTCCGTCATAGTTATCGAACATGGTTGCCTCTGAATCATTACTTAACAAAGTGTTTGGGATATGCAGGAAAAATGCCTGGAAACCAGAGACAGGCTATATTTCTACGCTAATGTCTTTCTTCGGCTGCATGCGCAATACACGACCGGCCACTGTAGATGATGAGATAGCTCTTATCGGTGCAGAAGTACGTACCTCCCTCAGAGTATCTGACATCTATTGACGACTGATGGGATACAGGAAACACCTGTTCGTCCCACAACTCACAGATTTATGGGCGAAGGTCGTATCACGTTTGTTTCACTTTCTGCTGCTTGGCTGCTTCTTGGCGGACTGCACCTGATTGCATGGGATTTTCGTTTTCCGACGGAGACGGAGAGGATTCTATGGCGTGTTGCGTCTCTCGTTTTGACAGGGGGATCAATCCTCTTCTTCGCTTGGTTTTTAATGGCTGCCAATAGTCTGTTCAAGGGTGCTTCAATTCCATTATTTATCATCGTACTTGGTGTAGGGGTCGTGTCGAGGGCACTCCTCATGGGTTTGATGCTGGCCAGTCTTCGGGCGCTACCTCCATCCGCCTACGAGACCATCGCCTGGACAGCCTACATTCCTCATCTATAGAGGCACCCCTGTCGTCTTGTCATGTAGTCACAGTATACGTACCTGTATATGCACTTACTTTGCGCTGTAATGAATTCTCGAGTTGATGCACTCATTGCCTGCGACGCAAGCGGCAAGGTTGTCATCCGAGTCCGCGATTCAATCAGCCGAACATCCAGGTCCATATCATGAGCGCGCGCGCACGACGGGGCTGAACCTCGGTTGTGCACAATACTAGTAGCATCTTATCTTTCTATCGGACCAGAAGAATTCTGCCAGAACACACGTTCAATATTCAAAACTGCTTGGTATGACCCTCCAAGGTCCTGTAGAAATCTTATTTGCCCTCTAAGGAAAGAAGAAATCGAGCACCCCCTTCGATCACGGTCAGAGACGTCTTGACTCGAACCCATACATTGAGCACAGTGGGAAACCAAGTGGATTGTAAACCAATACCTGAAAACAAAACAGTTTTAATCCCACAGCAACGATCAAGGAAACAGAATTTCGTCGACCCAGGCAAGACCCGGCCCAATCCGATCCCCCAAATCGTCGTCCATGCCCCCACGACGCCTCTTCCTTGCCCTTGATAGTCTAACGACGCCGTCAAGAAATGCTCAGCATCAAACATCACATGTAACGTACCTTGGTTAGACACTCCTTGCTCTTCGCCATCTCCCGCTCAAGCGCACCTAACTGCACAGCTTGTTCCTGAGTTCGTGCGAGCACTCGATCCACGTCCGCCTTTTCGAACGCGACACGCAAATCAAAGAACGACACTGTCCCGTCCTCGGAGAGCTGCGCGGATATCTCTGAAGATGCGATCTGCGTCCTCCTCAGCAGGCGCTCATCTCAACAAGCTCAAAACTGTCTACCGCCTTGTTATTCTGGCCCTGCGCGATCTGCCGATAGCAGTTGACTTCTGTCGCACTGCCAAACGCATGCATCATGTACCATCCACCTGTCAACACCGCGACGTCCAACGCAAAGGTTCCAGCGCACCTGTTTGCAACTATACTTGATCGCCATCTCGTTCAACCATCCCTTGCTATCAATAGACCGCATGCACAAGAAATGACTCACCTGAATTCCGTTCTAGATTGAACATGACCTGCTTCCCGTGGCCTCCGCGCACCTCGACGGTCTCGTTGTACAACTCACGCATCCTCTTGAATACTTGACACCTTGTTCGTCCATACCCAGACCAGTGTGATCGATGTGTATTCTGAAAGGCTAAACGCCTGGTATCCAACGAGGGCATAGAATCCTGGATATAAAACATGTCGAGATACGAGTTGCGCACGTGCATGCCGTCCCAGAGTAGCAAAGGTGTCGTCTAGGCATTACAGAGGGCCGGCAGCCTTGGTGCGGTATGACCGTCGCGGCATCACGTTACTGGGGCAGGAACTTGGGTACGATCTGGGGATTTATGGAACCAAATGCGACTCTCAAGCGCAGGTGCTGAAGCCTGAAAGTGCCAAAGCGAGCCTGAGCACCCACGTACATAATATGTACGCGACTGGGACGAGCATGACGCTGTACTAGTAGGTGCAAACTAGTAGCCTGATACGAGACAGTAAGATTCTAGCAACTTGAAGTGGATGATGCTCACGACAAGACTCGGCCACATACCCTCACGGCACCCTCACGGCACATTCGGTGCACCCAACCTCGCCGCTCTACGATCACACCGTCACCGACACGCAGAGGGCCCTGGCCAGCTGACAGGCTACAGCACGTCCCGTCCGATGACATTCAAGTTGACGAGCAAGACATTGTTGTCCATGGGTACGGTGGTTGCAACGTGAGTAGGGTTGGTACTACTTGTGTTCAAAATTGTAGTTGGGTTGTTGGTCGCGGTAGTAGAGGCTGGAATTTCGACGGCGTTGGTGATTATACTGACGAAGGTTAGCGTTGTACGGGCGGGTTTTGGCGCTGGAGTTGGTTGAAACTCATGGTGCTGGCAGTAAACAAGTATCACTGGCAGTCACCGATTTGGACTTTCTTCAGTTACTCCGACTTGTCGACGTCGTGACTCAATCAACACACTCCTTGCCAACACGCATCAGCTCAAGGCGCGGCTTACAGACTGAGTGGAAAGTAAGGACATGGCCTTGGTAGCTTCTGCTATGGGCCTGTATGGGTTTAAAGCTCAAAGTGGCACAACTGATCACCGGCTTTATCTCAACCGGGGATGCGAACTTCAACCACCACAAAACATACCCACTCCATACTGCAGCTGGCAAGTTTTGCCCTTGTCATGATTCCGTATTTGACTCTGAAGAAGGCCGGCCCTGAGTCCTGGGCGCTCAGCGAGCGCTCATGATATAAAGCAGACTCGACAATTGAATGGCCCTCAAGCCTCGCATCTTCTGTCGACTTCCATCCCGCCATGATTCCCTTGCTGGTCATCCTCATCCATCTTGTTCAGTTCGTCCATGGCGCCGAGACCAATTCAACCACTTTGAGTCTCCTGCAACCCTCCGGTGATGGCGTGCCGCGCACCATCTGGAGTATATTGGGCAGCTGCTCAGCTACATTTCTGATTTGTGTTTGGCATGCAATCCACTTTGACATTCGTTACAGCGAATCTACGTACTTCGGACCTGTGGAACTTGTACTGTGGGCCATTTTCGGCCCGGAGGTGGTCGTTGCGAGAGCTGTTAGGGAATGGTGGCGGGCGCGCTGCATCGTTGCCAAATTTCGAGGTACGCCATCCTCTATAGTTTATACGCAATGTCTGACAAGTTGTGGGACCGTGTCAGAAAAAGGGTATGAATGGTCTATGACCCATTCTTTCTTTGCAGAGATGGGTGGTTTCGATTATCGTGATGAGGAAGGCCACTGGGAG